>ATSW01013907.1:0-25876 GCA_000444245.1 Botryllus schlosseri | reverse complement strand
GTCTCAGGAAGGTACAGCGTTCAAGCCATCAATATTGAGTGATAAAGCGTCATCGCTTGATTCACGATATATAATAGAACATTACATTTTTGCACGATTCCTATCGCTATTCGGACGAAAAATTTAAAGAATCCGATAAGTTTCTCTTCAAGTTTGAGAGGATCTTGTTTAGGAGTTCGTTAGTGGCGAATTTATGTCCGCATACAACTAACGTATTTGATAAATTGATAATTACTTATAACTTAGTCGATTTTTTGACACGTCAAAATAAGCCAAAATTTTGTCAAAATTAGCCAAAACCTGGTCAAAATTGCAGCATTAGGTCAAAAAATTGTCAAAACTACTTACAAAAAATTCTTCACAAATCAACCTTGAATTTTGGATTGTGACAGAGTTTGGCATTGTGACGCAAAAATGCTGTTGGGCTCTTGCTCCTGAGCTGCGGTCTTGTTTTGCCGGACGGCATTGTTTGGTCACAAACCAAAACTTCACCACAATGCAAAATTCGAAGTTGCTTTTGAGGGGTTCCAGGGTCATGAGCAGAATAAAATTAATATTTTCGTAATCAGTACAGCAACAGCTTTCCTGTGATACCCGATTTATTAAATTTAGCGCTCGGCAAGCTGGTCAAAAATGGCCGTAAAATTGCCTTTGGCCAAATGGAAAGTATGACGTAACACAAATGCTGTAAGCCGTTCAATCTTGCTGTGTCAACGCCATTTAGGACACTGGTGGAACCACTGATTTAACTTATAATAATATATATACCCTAATACAGCTTGTGTGATGTCTTTGAATCCATATGTGAATTCTAGATCGGTAATGCATTTTCACCTTAGTTCTTTTTACGTAATTAGGTCCGTGATGATCGACCATGTATCACCCATCTTTCGACGCCATGTCTACGAATAAACCCAATATCTGCCGCACAAGCATGCATCCATATCCCTCGCCAATCAAACTCTAGTGATTTGGTGTGTTGGCGTGTAATTCGAACTAATGTAGATATTATGTCACATCTGAGAAAGGGAGCGACATATATAGCTGTGGTTCCTTTGTATGTGCGTTCTCATAATTAACTCGATCTACAGGCATAGTCTATATTTTTAAGTTAAACAGTTCGTGCATTTAATCACGCATTACTGGGATATGTGTACTCACATAGTCTAAAAATTACACTTCTAACTAACGCAGTTGTGGGCAAACTACTGCCCGCGGGCCGTAGGCGGCCCGCAACATCGTTTGATGCGGCCAGCGAAAGCCTCAAGTAACGTTGTAAAAATATTGATCAAGTACGCACTAAAATGAAAATACTGTGGGTTTTGTTTTCAACTTTTTCTAAATATTTTTCAACACGATATGACAAGTTATAGTCTTACCATAGTATTTTTTTATTTCAGTGATGGCGCGATAGCCCGATGTCGGGGCCCATGCATTTTGAAAGGTTTGAATTGATAAACATCACAGAAAGTGAAAATTAAAATACTTAATTCGCATCGTGATTGATTTTAGATTGGCAACACGATCCAGTTTAATACTATTTGTGCTGTACTTGGAAAAACACTTTCTCGAGTGTGTTAGCAGGTCTCTTCAACCGGGTGTTTCGTACACCCTAGGGTAGTGCTTCTCAACCGGTGGGTTGCGAAGCTAATTCAGGTGGGCCGCGATGACGTTCTAACTGTAACACTTTCGTATTCACTTTTCCAACTCTTTTAGACACTTTATATTCTCAAGATTAGAAGAGGTAATGCACATTCTCCTCCTCCAAATTAAATTGTTTTACGCCCATGAGCGCCACAAGTCACGTTGCCTTGCTCACAATAATTCATGAGCCAGATTTTCGTCACATTTATATTCATTGGAGCGTGAAATTCGACAGTGCGTTATTGTGCATGCGTGAGATTGAAATTCACTCTATATGCAAACGTTGATCGGGAAATGTAGCAATCCAGCGCGATTTGTCGTTATAATCAGCAAACAATTGCCGCGACGCAAGTTACTCATAACTCGTAAAGACGAATGGCTGATTGGATACGCGCTTTCTCATCTGTTTTTGTTTGGTGTTTTTCTACTACAATGGCCATTTACACCAGACCGATATTATTTATTATGATTCCGCATCTGACGACTTGGAGCACGGTCTACTCCCAGACTTTTTTAAAACACCGTTTAAGCAGATAGGATGACGAGGAGTCTAGATAAGCGTTTAACGTCTGTAATCATCTGTTACATGCATGACCTTAACTGCCCCACCCCAATCGGTGCATCGAGCTTGAAGAGGGGCCAAAATTATCTCATGAATCAACATAAATTATTGAGTATTTGTTTGGAGAGTTATTGAACTTCTTTCAAATTTTCTTCGCACTTGGCGCGAATTGGCATTGTTAGATGTCTTGGTTTTAATAGCGGTATACCCATCTCCATAATAGAATAATACGCATAATTTATAGAAATAGGTCATTCGGTGTCGGCCATTACCGCGCCACGACACACCAAGACATATGAAGTTTCGGCCTACATGCGACTCCGCGAATTTCGCAGCCAAAAAGGTCGACAGTGAGAAAACCTCTGCCGAAAAGGATCGAGTCCTTCGGTATATGTATGTATGCCTAATTGTCCATGGACTATATACGGTAGGTGCCTAATGGATGTCTCAAAATATCGCTGTCACAAAAAATTCATAGTAGGCTAGTATATGTAATTGGCAATATCTTTGACCGAATGCCATCATGAATTCCAGAAAATATTCACGTTAGGCGCGACTATAGATAACTGTAACACACTGTCAACATAGAAACTGGTACCCACGAGCAGTGGTTTAAACGTAAATCGCAAAAGGGCGTCTAGTGGGTCGCGCAATGAAATTTGAACGAAAAGTGGGTCGCGAACTGAAAAAGGTTGAGAAGCAGCAGTGCCCTAGGGTGTACCATAATTTCTAAAGGGTGTACCACTCGGATGTGGTGTACTTGGGTGTACCAGATACGCATCACAATGGACCGATGACTAGCTATAAATATGCAAGTTTATGCTTCAGAACAGGTTGAACGAATGTGCAATATTGCATAATGTTCATATCAACTGTATGCAGCTTGCAAATTACATTCCTTTTGTGATGTTATAAGCAAATGTTTCTCCTCGTCATTCAACCTTTGGTTATGGACTCATTGGTTCCTTTTGGAGTGAAACAGGGTGTAGTTAACATGTGTTCAGGTTGCGACATCTATCTATAATGCCGCCGCGATATCTCAGATATTTTGAATTCGCACTTCCTGCGACAAGCTTATGAATAGCGCAGTGTACATAATTGCAGGGGCGTAGCCAATGTTCCCTCTAAGCTGCGCACGTGCGCAAATGCGCAGTGCTTTCACGGTCTCTGCGCACATAAAATCCAAGTTGCGCACAAAAAATCCGAAGTGATGACCTTTTTTTTAGTCGTTACGCACTGTTTTCCAAGGGTCTGCGCTGTGAGTTGGTGAGTGTGCGCAGACCCGTCAAAAATTATAGGGATCATTGGGCGTAGCCAGGCTCTCGGGGTCGAGTTTGAGATGGTAGCCTGGTAACTGTAGTATTATCACTAAGCTTCTAGCTGTCTACTTAGACAGATACTTTTACAAGTCGGATTCGAAGTGTATTCTCCCCAGACCACATGCTTGTCTGTCATCAAAACAATCCGGAAACCCATCGCATGATCAATCAAGCATATCATAACACCACAGTAACCTCGAATCCTGCGGACGTACGGCCGCATGCAGCCGTAAAGCGATAATTATGCGGCCGTCTACGCATAATTAAATTAACGTGTGTTGGTGGCCGTCGATATGCAATTTGAATTTATGAATTGGTTCCCAAATTTTTGAAAGGTCGGGAAGCCCGCGTAATAATGATGCTCTCGCGATAACTATTTGATTTTGTTTGCAGACCAAAAACACAAAATGACGCTTGAAGAACATTTTAAAAGTGCTTTGGGAACTTTGACCGAACAACAACGATCGGGGGAAATTGATGATGTTATTGGCTTATTGAAAGACGCTGTTTTCGAATTTCATTCGATGAGAAGTCGGGAGAACAGCGCGATGAAGAATTTGAAAGATTACATTTCGAAGTCACCATCGTTATCGGCGAAAGATGTGAAATCATTCGGTTGTAAACTCGCAAGATCTCAAGGCAGTTTGCTTCCAGCTATGATCTTTTGGAGCATATATCATCAACTAAGAAATGAAATGAAGGCATTGTCCCTGAAAGAGGAAATAAAATGGAGAAAGGAACTGCTGAGTGATATTCGTGAGATTCTTGAACTTTCTGGAAATCGGAAGACCAGAGATCATAGAATTGCAGCCAAACTCGGATTAGAAATTGTTGAGAGATTAGAGCAAGATATACGGGCGGTTGAGGACGTCAAAGCTGACCACAACAAATCAACTGCAGGCGTGTTTGCAGGAGTGAAGTTTGCATTCGAACTATATTTATCGGTTTGTAAAACGTTGATGAATCCTTTCAAATTTTAAGGATCAGAGAAACATTAGGTACAAGATATGAAACATTGTTGATATGTCACGCTTCGTTGCAGTTTTACGTTGAAATCACATCATTTCTTGTTTTTAAGGGCCGTATGTTTGCACACAGCGTTCCTAAATAGTGATAATAAAAATCGATTACAATTCGAAGTTCCGTATCGCAATTTTTGCAAGTAAAATTAATGGGACCGCTGAAATTGAGTCACAGCTACCACATGTCCAAACGCACTTGAAGAAACAGAGGAATTCTACCAAAGCCATTTACGAACAAATTTTCCCTTTGAGCTCAGTACACCGACATATATTAGACTACTTAATAATATTCATGAATATAAAAGGTATCAGCTATGCCTATTGTTTCCCGGACTAGGCACAAAAGTAACTCTCCGCATGTCTCAATAACATTATACAATATTCAGAAACATTACTTTGGTCACTGTGTCGCTGACTGGCGTTCTTCTGCTGACATTATGCGAAAGCGAACATCGAGAAGTCAAAATTCTGCCGTTTTGTGCTCATTTTACACCAGAACTTCGTTCAATGTGCACTAGGGTTGACCAAAATCTGAAATCCGTGTTGTTATATCTCATTATAGATCATGATTAGTATCATATAATTTTATCGAATAAAAACACCACAAGGCTGCGTTACAATGAGAAGATAGTAAGGTGTCGAGAAGACTAAGTGTAGTCTGCGAAATCAGACATCCATCCAGCCTAGGATAGAGGTGGCATGTACACGCACACTGGATATAAGTAAAATGAGATAATACAAATGCACACGTGTCCAAATGAAGTGCCATGTGACGGAAGGCGAGAACGATAAGTCAGGCTGTGGTCCGGTAAACTTGAGGGATGACTTTAGTATTCATTCACTGTTAATTGCTTGTACTTCGACTTGAATATGAACATGCTCGCCGGCAGTAGGATAGCCGGCAAAGATACTGTTCCACATATCAGGTCCGGCAAATTTGATTTCCTGTCGACCATATGCTAGTTCGACGACAACGGCACGCGTATGATGTAGTTAAGCGCATTTGATTCTGAGGTAAGGAAGTCATTGTAATTTTCGGCGCAGTGACCGCGCAATGGAACTGATTCATAAGCCTGACAATTTCTAGTTTCCGCATAGCTTTTAGGATTTGGACACCGAAGCTTTGGAGCAGGTATTTGTTGATTATCAAACTTGATTATCGATAGAAAACAACAATGAGCTTACAAGAGGGTCGCGAAAAAGTCATTTTAATTTCGTGTAAAGCGCATTATAATAACTGCCGAAAAATGGGCGATGACGAACCGCCCACAGGATGCCGAGTAGACTAGCAAGCACGGAATCACGGCTCTCGACTGCGTAATTGGCCACGCTCGCGGCTGAATGATTAGCTGCTTCTATTTCATTGATGTCTGCTAACGGCAGTGATTCTGTAAGCACACTGTAGGATGTTGAGTGAATAGTAGAATGCATCTGCTGATCTGACACCCGCATTACAAATGCGACGAACAGAGAAAATTAATGCAACCCAATTTGAAATCGAGTACGTCACACATGTTTTCATAGTACTACGTTGCGTACAGATAGTTTTCTGCCCATTTTCTGTGTGAGTGGTACCCACACTTTTTCAGTTCGTGTAAAACTCGAAAAATCATAAAACGGTCACGGCACACTTTCAGGAGATAAAATTAGCTTAACATGCGGTGGATGTGATGTGGTGCTTGTTTGTACTGAAACTGATACGGGATTCGTTACACGCCGGCCAATGAGAGAACGCCAAGTCATCCCAATTGTCACGCCCATTTTCGTACCCCAAGGCTGCATGTTCTAAAACTGACCTATGCTGGATTCGAACTAACTTTGGATGGGTATAAATTCACGTCGATCACCACACCATCGCAAAGATTTGGTATAGCTTACTCAGCTGTTTTGAGAATATACACTCTGACATAATACATTTACCGTCGGACTATGCGCCAATTTATGATGTCATCATAGAGCAATTAGGCGACTCTCTTGCAGTAGGTTATAGGTTCCATTCCGCAATCTCCGCATTCTTCCATCACGTAACTATTCAGTGCAAGACCGACTTTTCATGTATTATACGTTAGCTGACAATTTTCACAGGTATTCTATTATGTTATATAGGACTATATTCGAATTGTAGCTGAGTTTTGACGTGTCAATTACAAAAATATTCGCGGCACACCTGAGATCCTGTGGCGGCACAGAGTTTGGGAATCACTGCTCTATGTCACGCATGACCAATAGGGTTGTTCAGATTTGAAAAATTATCAGGAAACTTCGACCATTGTTATCCAAATGATGGTTTAGTACATAAAAACACTTTTATGAGCAATTTTGGTCATCTTCATCGTGATCTTCCTTTTCCGCAAAGCCCCCAAAGATCAGGGTCCAATTCTCCTAATTATTGGGGATTCCCCTGACTGTGTTTACCTTGTTCATAATGCAAAGCAGTTCTCAGCGGTGATGATTGTACCTTTAGGGAAGCTTGCAGTTGATAATAACAGTATATATGCGGGAAATATCGAGTTAATATATATTTTTGACAATTGCACTGAACTACATATACCTGAGCTACCTTCAGGAATATGTGTTGTAATCTGTAGGCCTACTGCTACAGCTGTTGTATGAATGAAACAAATGCATGCATTTCCAGGTGACTTTTACTTTGCGACTGTTGGTGAAAGAACTATTAAGTAGGAATGTAATGTAGGAATGTCAGTGTCTCCGCCTCAAATTCGGTTCATTTGCAAAATACTGAGTAATCTCTTTCTGCTCGAAGACGACGAAAACGCAGGACTCTCCTGTTGCCATAGAGTGGAATATGACAAGGATATCTATGGAGCAACATTGTGAAAGTACTACAAGTTCATGATACTAGGCTTGCTCTTGAAACAAGAATAGAGTCAAGTGAAGAAGATGTATGTTTCTGAAACTCAATGAATTTATTGCGAGAACATTTTGCACAATCAAATTATGAAGCAGATTATTGCCAAAAATATCAGTAGGCCTACATCATAACATTTTCGTGGCTTGCGACAATTGTTATTATCACTGAAAATATGTTATGAATTAGTAAGCATAAAAACCAAAAAAAAATGGATCGCGGCATGCTCCAGTCACTTAAGCAAGTTTTAGGCAGGGCTTAAATGAATTTTAGTGCAGATTTTTTGAAGCTCTGATACTTCTGGCGGTGTTGCGCAACAACTTGCAGCAAACTTTTCTTCTGAAGTTCATCATCTGTGATGATAGCAGCATAGTCGGTGTTGAGTTTGACTCCTCGTTCCGCAGCGTCGTTCACAACTTTAACAGTACTAACAAAACGACTCATGATCTTGTATGATTCATACTCAGGCCATTGTTTCACAGGCTGATTCAACCATTCTCCAGAACACTTAAATTCGATGAACAAATGCCATGACTGAGGGCCCACTAAATCAGCCAAAGTGGTGCTCCCGTCTATAGTCCTCTCCGACGAGAAAACAGGTGGTCCCCGTCGATAGGTTTGCGGTTTTTCAACTTCCAGTAGCCGGCNTGCAATACTTTTTCTGGTATGGTAACTTTCTTTTTCCGAGAATAGGGCATAAACCACAGTTTCTTCCACAATGTACCATGGATGTTTCATCAACTTATTGCAAGCAGATTCAGCAACCTCTTTGTCGGTAGTTGTATATCCGTGCATCTCTTGAATGAAACGCAAGTCGTTCCCTGGAGCGTCGCGCCCAATGCTGCAATCCAGCCAAGCGGGAACATAGAATAAACTTAGAAACAAGTTCATGCGTTTCAGTTGACGAATGAAACATTCTGAATATTGCATCTGATCAGCCCACATGAACATATTCTGAGAATATAGAATAGTTCCCATCCACCTGGCATGATGAGTGGGACCCGGCCTTTGATGATTTGCACGAAACTGAGCACCTAAGATAGCTAAGGTGTTGATGACGCAGAGTTTATAGTCATCCCTAGTAAAGAAATCTTTTTTGTTGAAGGCTTGTGTCAAATGAGCTATGACATTGGCAGCTCTCTCACTGTAATCCTCTGGGACTTCCAAAATTCGAGTTGGAGCAGTTCTGTCTATTTTTGTCCANTTTTTTTTGAAATTGTTGAATACTGTATTTTCGGGACCCGTGGTTTGACATCCAAAGATACATTTCCAAACACTCTTTACTACCAACTCCAATACATGATGGCGACAAGCATGATACAACATTTTTTTACCTATGAGGTCTTCCAATAACTTTGCAGCCCCCTTTTTCCACCCACTATTGCTCGATGTTGTGTCAAATACCAATGCAGAAATGGAGTTCTGCAGATTCCAATCCGATATCAATTGAAATGCAGTTTTTGCTTGAATCTCGCCTGTTGCATGATCAATCTTCTGAATTCCAAGTAACATCCCATCTGTATGCTGAGGATAAGAAGACAATATCACAGCCAATGCTTCATAGCTTGTTCCAAATCTGTCTTCTGTCAACTTTCCATCCCAGTGTATAGCAGCATGATTGAGATTGGGTAGGTCTTGTTGGAATGATTCAAATATTTCATGCGAAACCTCAAGGCGATTAGCCTCTCTATGTCTCTTTATACTTGATCTGGATAGCACAAAGTCGTCAATATCCCCTCCGCATGCCTGTATGAAAGCACTAAGTAGCATAGTTGCTTGGTTATCAGTCAGTTTTAGACGGTCCAGCACATCACTAATATGTTTGTCATCTAACAAGTTTCTTGGGGCTTGAAGTTTAATAAATGATGGATATTTGATTGCAGCATCATATTCAGAGGGTGGAGTACTGGTTTCCTCCCCAGATGACGAGGACATTAATGTGACAAATTCATCACTAGAACTTGTGCTCGCAGATGCTGAAATTGGTTCGTCACTGATCTCAGTTGGAATCTGTGCCTGGCTTCTTTCAAAGATCTTATCTTTTCCTGCGAGTCGTGCACTGCGAGAATGCTGTTGGTCCTCATAAAATGCGACGTCTTCATTCTTTTGAGATGGCAACAACTGCGAATCATTTTTTATAAGTGATATTGCTTCGGAATGTCCAATGTCCCACAACTTATCGAGTTTATCACAAAATGCTTGGCGCTTCCCCCCAACATCACCTGACCGATCCTTGCTCTTTTTAAGATCATACCAAGTGTCATGAACTTTTCGCAGCATCGAAACAATGTTCTGCAATTGTTTCATGGGTATTCTTGCCATATTCCATACTTTGGCAACCTCTTTAACAGTTTGAAGAAGAACTTCTTGCGTTTTGGTAGTCTTAGGGCAGTTTTCTTTCAGATATAGCAAATACTGTAGAACCTGACGTAGAGTCGGTAACTTGGAATGACTTATACACTCAGATGAATATCCGATCAAGTAGTGACCCGACTTTGATCTTGTTTTTGGTGGGTCTGACACAACCTTTCTCCGCTTTTCTTCAGACATTCTTCTTCAACTAAATTGCACTATACCATCAAATGATATAACTTGTTTTTTTNAAGATACACTAAAATTGAGAAAAATATTACTGACATTACACATTACAGACCTTTCAATAGCATTTACTGGCTAAAAACTAGGTGCCTTTGTTCTCAACTTGCAACCCAACGGCGCTCACTCGATGTACGATCCATAACAAACAAGTGTTACCCGTGCAACTAATACATGCTTCCCATGAACACGATAGACAGATTTTGAAAAGGAAAACGGAGATACATCTGACATTTATAAGTCAGCATTCAAGTACAATTTTGAAAACAAATATATTACCTTGCCCTTTCTTATTTCTACACAACCGTTTTCAACTGACAACTTCACAAAAGCTACAAACTGGTTACACGGTCAACACTACGGAGCACTGCGTGAACGTAAACACTCTGGTGTATCAGCTGTAGTAAGGAGAAACGACCTCAGGATCTTTCGGGGCTTTGCGGAAAAGGAAGATCACGATGAAGATGACCATAATAGCTCATAAAAGTGTTTTTATGTACTAAACCATCATTTGGATCACAATGGTCGAAGTTTCCTGACAATTTTTCAAATCTGAACAACCCTAATGACCAATGAACATGAAACGCGGCATGGTATGATTAGAAACATTCATCTCGATGCGTGAGGCTTGGGTCGCGAGACGACACTAAAACTCAGATTTGGGTCGTGGTTTATAACGTTTCAGAACCACTGGATTGGAGCAACAATATTGTTATCATAACAGAGGCAAACCGCCAAAGCTCGTGTACTTACAGTTGCAGAATTAGATCTAAGTCTGAACTAGAGGTCGACCGATGTTGATTTTTGCAGGCCGATATCGATACGGATTATTAATAATAATAGACACACTTATATGGTTGATCACCCATAACATACGCCGATAATAATATGGAAGGAGCAGAGAACCATCCCCCAAAATGATTGTATATTATGAAAGAAGACACTATTGTACATGACACGGAAAGCAGAAAAGCAAACAAGCAAACTGAAACCAGTAAAATTATTGTTGAATTGTGTACATTCATTGAAATTTAGGCTAACCCCAAAAAGCAAAACGTGATATAGTGCAGATCAGCTCATTACAAGTAAATTGCATTGTAGGAAACACAGTTTCTCTGCATGGTCAACAGTTAAAGGGGTCCGCTTGCAAGTGTAAATCTGAGCAAGTTCACTGACAACACGTTCACTGGGGATCAAATTCACAGATCAGGATGGCGGGGTTACATACTTAGTTGGTACTTTGGCCTACAGCTCGTGTCTTGAACTATTGCTCTCCCATCATTTAAGTGGATCATCTTTTTGCCTTTAATTAACGGTTCCTAGAGGTATAAGTATAGTTCGTCATCAATACCGCTACTGCCCAGCGTGATGCCGTCAGTGAGTTGCGCGAGGGAGGTGTCCAGCAGTGCATTAACATAACCGCTTGTAGTTGTAGCTGTCGGTGACTCGGTGAGTCTCTTGGAATTTCCGACTGCAAGAGTTGCTGAAGCTGCATTTTTGGTGCTGGCCTGGTCCGAAGTGTATGTGTTTTCCTCTTCTTTCTAGCATCCTCTGGTCTTGCCTAATGTAACTGCATAAGAAAATGTATGATTGTTACATCAATGATATCGCAGACATGCGAGTACAACAGCTTTTTTGCTCCTGTGGCGAGTCAACAGGGCACGACCATATCGATTGATTGTTCGATTGACTTAATTACTAAGTGGTTTCCGTTGCCTAGGCCAACATGTTACTGTAGTTTTGTGTAGAGTTTCTAACATCGCTCGCAAGAAACGGAGCTTTCGCTACATTGATGAACCCGACAGGCAGGAACATATTTCTGCATTACGAGCAATTGCTGTAAGCAAACACGCTATAAGAATGCGGCCGATGTTGAATTTTCTACGTTTCAGGCAGAGGGACGACGAGTTTTTACACGTAAGCCGAGCGAGATAGTGTAATGGTTGTGCGTCCGTCTTCTCGATCGGTAGGTCGTGGGTTCGATCCCCGGCCGGGTCAGACCCCAAAGACTCGAAAACTGGTATCCGCGGCTATCCTGCTAGGCGCTCAGCAATCACCGATAGCATGGAGGAGAAAAAACCGGTGGTGCAGACTAGATGACCTTACTAAAAGGCCGTATAGCATCTCCGTCGCCAAAGCATATCGATGGTTCAGGCGAAAAAGAATACCATGTCTCCCTCTCTCTCTCTCTCTCCTTCACAACCGATTGCGGGTCAAACTCCACTGCGCCCTTATCAGCTTAATTTATCAATGAAATATTCGGGAAGCAATGAAAAGTATTTTTGAAATCAGAGGTATGGAGGGATATAAGATATATTCGATTTGTATTGTGTAGTTTACCTACGAGGCAGTGTTAACAGTACGAATTCATATGTCTATAACCGCAATGATCAATTGGCCAATACAAACAAAACTGTTGTTTGCTCGTCTCGACGTATTTGTTAGCATTTGCTCAGCGAGAAATGTTTGTCTGTTTGCATGAATGTATGCGAATGGAATACAAACTATGCACTTTTCGTGACTTAGTAACGGTCGGCAATGTTCTCCATGTTAAAGACCATTCACAACGATTTCGGCCACCGCTTATTCCACATGTAAATTAAATTCACACGTCTACATTCGTAAATAGGCAGTAGACCTGTGCGAATAATGTACGTATCAATATTCAACGGACTGATAGGCTGATAGTAATATTTTGAGCAGAGATGGTCACTAATTAAGTTCTTTTATTTTTTGGGTGCTCAGGTATGCCATTACTGTTATCCCCTGCATAAACGTGAACTCAAGTAATCTCGTCCCGGTACAAAACAGTTCCGTAGACAAAGTCTTTCAAGGTAACCATAATAGCTCACTTAACATCCGAATCACCGCATATTCGTATTGCATATAGCCATTGAATTTAAAGACTGCAATGGCGAGACTGGATTGAGACAACGATGCTGTGTCATTTCAAATAGAGATATATAGCGAACGTATTATACAGTAGTCACATTTTCTCTTCGAAGGTAATAAACATTTTGAATTTGATTTGCTTCGCGGTGGCACGGGAGAATATAGAGTGCGCCTAACATAGAAACGGCGTCTTGACAGCCAGTGTCGTTGAAACCCGAGGTATATCATTCATTACGAGCTATTCATTATGCTAACCGTGAGAGGCCCGGGATAAATTTACGAGAGTAAATAGGATACCGATTAAAGAATTTTGTTATCCGTACATTAACATTATATATGAGAGGACATACAGAATACAGATACAGGATCCAATTAGATTTTTATTGGGTTTTGTGAATTGGGCAATATTTGGTCTTTAAAGGATTATACGTTACCACATAGCTCTTAGTCTCTTTCCAACATCATGTGAATGTTGACAATGGTTACAAAACTCTTTACGCTTGTTATTTAGCGTCCGTCCGGGCCTAAAATAAATAATGTAGGCCCCGGTCTGTCGTTATGGTCAATTATTTACAGATATATAATGACTAACGCAGGATCATTACCAAATGGTCATTAGCACAGTGTTGTAAACCATAGGGACAAAGTATTTTCAATTTCGTTAGATATGCCGTTTATTACCATTATTAAGAAACCAAGAGCAGGCCACGAAAAGGGGTCAGTGATTTCAGTAGATAGTTTGCGTGGCTGAAAACGAGTCCGGTGTCAGTAGTGCCTCAAGTATAGTGTAGATTTTCATAAAGTTTATCTCAATATATATGGGATTTGACGGTTATAGTCTCTAGTCTCTGGGTTTGAACTCATCATCAATCAATGACATGGAGATGCATCAAGGTCTCGATGAACGTCATCATTGTGAGTTGCGTGAAGTACTAATTAACGGACGAGGGCTTTTGAAAATTTACGCCATATTCGAATAGACGCTTGCAACGTGACGCATCGATGGATTAAGTCCCCATCTTTAATACTCAGTAACCAATCAGTAGGCTTACAAATGATATATAGGATGTAGGGATGGGGTGGAGCCCAGGATAAGATTCTAGTTAGGAGCACGTCCGTCGACATGAACCTATGACGTCATATGAAGTCACAACGATATAGTTCCAAATAGTGATGGTCCGCGAGGTATGAATGCACCCAGTAAGTGAGTTTCATAAACTACAATAACATCATTGTTACATCCAGAAATATGATGAGGTCACAAGTAATAGGTCCAAAATATAGACTTGAGCATTGTCACCTCCTTTATCTTGCGCCTGTGTGCGAAATATATAAGGGTATGTATTCTTAGAGCGAGTGATATCGCAATGCTAACCCATTTTACTAGCTTTGTTACAAAAGTTTCCCTCAACTAACCAGCTTTCCGTTTGTGAACATTTAATGACTCTCTGCAGAGCGAAATACAATACATTTAGGTAATCAGCGAATGATGCTTATTTAACCATTCAATAAATTTGATATCGTTGTCTGATGTAACAAATCTTGCAAGCCAACGTGGTCAGTCTTAATTTCATAAGGTAGGCCTAATTGTATCTTAAAAACCAAGTCCATGCGATTGGAGTGTTGGCTACTGCTTTATAACTTGTAATGTTTGTTGGAAGGAGTAATATCGGTATCAAGTAGAGAAACCTGTTTACAGTCTGCTCAATATCAACGTATAGCAATACTCAAGACGTCGAATGCATTGTGCGGTCTGGCCTGGACCGTTAAGGCGTAAGCCAAAATTTCCTTGCTAGTTCTCGTCGAAATTGTTGACAAAGCGTCGTAGGATATTTATTTATGGGATTATTATATCATTTGATTCCCCCCATTGGTACATTTGGCGGCGCTTAAAACGTCAAAATATACTTCAGCATTGTGGCATTATGTGGCACGAGCCGTCGCTGGGTATCGTGCACATTAATATAGGCTAGCATCTCACTAAAATGCAGGGTCGGGATTAGCAAAATGACGATACATGACTTCATGAGGTTCNCGNTNGGTCGNATGGCACACGACCCGGGGACCTATGACACATATACCCTAAAAAACTCAGATGTGACNNCTTTTCTTGCTCAGTATTATAATCTNAGCTACAGCAAGCCAAANAAGAATTTTNGGTCGCAACNNTCNAAAAATGGATTAAATATTGACTCAAATGCTGTCATAAAACTACGTTTCGATTTAGGCTCGGACTTATAAATTTGAGGGTACATACATATTCCCCAAAAATCGACGGTGTGACTTCCAAATACCTCGTTATAGCGATAAGACATCATATGTAATTATTACATAAAGATTTTCTGTACGTAGTCATGTTTCATTTGTTTCATGATTATTATGCTTGATTATTTTGTTTGATTTGGCTATTGTATCATCGGTCCCCACCCTACTAATTTTGTACATGAATCGAAAAAAATTCCACTCAAGGAAAGTACTGAAAAAATGATAGTTTCCATTGTATAGCCTGATACAAACTCTAAACTTCACAATAAAAATGATTGCTGGTTTGTTCGTGTTGAAGGTTACAAAGAAAAATGTATATGTCGATATAAATTTACTTTACACCCCCCAAAACAAAAAATATCTGTGAGAGACCCCATAGTTCGCGCACGTCGAATTTTTTTGTATGTGAGAAAAGATGTTGCCAGCATGCAATTGTAAACAAGTTCACGGAGTGTAATCATGGAATTATCATAGAGAATTTTCAAAGTATTTTCGGTCCCAGTGATCCATTGGTACCACATCTCCCCTACTATCGGTACTGATACCAAATGTGCGTCAGTCGCGGTATGCATATTGTATTGTTTTGAAATTATCACCGTTCATCAACTGACAAAACTTTGCGAGACTTAGTCACCTTCAATGTTTAGGAACTATTTCTTCAGCATGCGGATAAAACCAAAATGCGCCTTGGCCAAATCCCTTTCGCCAGGGACAACGCAATAAAACCAGTCTGCACAGCAGTCGAGTAGATTAAATTGCAATTTCGATAATGGATAGCTATTTTGGTCGTTCTTCCGTTTTTTAGTAGTGATTGCACGATCCGGCGACGTATTCTGTAACTGCGAAATGATTTCTGTGTCATTTGGATAAAGATCGATCTAACTAGGTCTATGTATTTTACATTTGCGTCCTTATTTGCGCAATCTTAATCACTTCGACGTCATTTAATATAGTAATTATTGTAATGAAATATAGTTGTATTGTATTATCACTCCACTAGTTTTACGCCAGGGTCACCGACGATATTACCGAAAAGCATTGAATGTATGAAACATCATTTTATAGTTCATAGATTGAAATTATGCAGGTTATGTATACAAATAATACAATGTATATTCGGTATACTTAACGTCTCATTGATATACAGCATATACTGATATGATCGCGAATTAAAGCATGCATATTCAAGTTGCATAAGTCATGTAAGCTCAGCTGTCTCACTCATCAAGTCCAACATTTCAGTCGCAATAACTGGTGTTTGAGTTGACTAGAGCGAACTAGTCAGGTCAATGTATTATTTTAAGATCGGGCATGACACAGCATTTGATGTTTCATTTGAGTGATAGCATGTAAACGCGATTGACGTTTCTACACTCTAACCTCGTGACGATTGTTCGTTTTCGAATAAATCCATTTTAGACCATAGTTCTGATAACGTGCGAATTATCGAATTGAACGTATCCAAAATACTTTAAGGCGATATCCATATTCCGAATTCCTTTCTATGAATCGGGGTCGTAGCAAATTGGTATCAAAAATTGAACGATTTGTCCTCGTCAACGGTATATTTGATAAGTTGAATAATGCACGTCGATTGGCCGTTGAGTCATTCCGGAGTGTTTTTTTGTTTGCATAATATGTATATGTGAATATAATGCTTTTCTCGTAGCGTAAAATCAATACCAAGCCGGAATTTACTATACAAAAGGAAAATGAATAAACTTACGCTACTCGAATCGTATCATCAATGGTGCGAGTGGCACATTTGATTCATTTTCTGACAACATTCGAAAAGATTCTTCACGGTATACTAAGGTATATGTTAGCCCAAGGGTCGGCAACCTACGGCCCGCGGGCCGGATCCGGCCCGCTAAGCGAAATCGTCCAGCCCGCGACGAAATGATTAGTTACCACAAGAATACGGCCCGCCATTTCGTAATGAGTTCCAATCTGCAATGCAGCACTGCTTCGAAAAATGTCAAAATTTATAATGTTTTCTTCCACTTACGGATGATGATTCCGGAACATGTAATTCACGCACCTACGGGGCTCGTTCACTTTCGGACCAAACTCAGTACAGCGTTACGGAGAAAAAGGGTTTTTGGTCCGAAAGTGAACGAGCCCCGTACTGGTCCGGGTTCGTCATATTCCGATTTTAGAATCAGGCTGCTGCGTGAGTCGCAGAATACCACTTTTTAAATGTTAATCACCTTAATAGCTCTCAGAGAAACGGAGAGATACCTCAAATGTTACTAGCGGTACTGAACTTGAATATTGCTCTCAGAACCACATTCACCACAGCAGAATCCATCACCTCAAAGATCCCCCGTGTGCCCCCATCAATGAGGTAACGGCACAATAACAAGCACAAAGAGTAGGCCTATATATGCAATCCTAAAATATTAAATAAAATACCGCTAATTGTCTGTGTTTTGTATGATTTGATTTTCTCTTGTCAATTTGTTATGACTACCGGAGTACCGGTACAGCTGTTAGCGATCCTTTTTATTATTGCATTGTTACGTCATATTTTGCCAATCTGGTTTTCGTATGTCTATATTTCAGTAAGCTCCTCTTGTGTCGCTAACTCCTGACAAGGCGCACGCGAAAAGCCTTTGAGTCAATATGTTCCACTGTAATGAATGCAGACCCAAAAGCAATAGTAAAGATAGGCCTACCCCAATAAGCATTGCTTTGTCACGTATATTTCAAACACAAGAACAACGAAACATATAGCACTTCAACTACAAGAAGCTGTTCGGCATTCCAAGCAATATGCGTTCTTCTGAAGTTTTCTGTGTCTTGGGCAAACCCGTCGGTTGCAAGTGTCACTGGCAAAACGGGTACATGCTTTGTTACATCGAGATGCTTGCACGAGTGTATGAACTGAGAAATGAAATAGCAACTTTCCTTGAAAATACAAACATCGCCGACTCCTAATCTTGTCATCGAAGATGAGTATCTAATCTTGCTTTCGTAGAACATTTAACGTCACATCTAAACAAATTGAATTTGCAACTTCAGGGGGAAACAACTAAATAAGCTCACTTTCCTATACTGGAGGAGAGTAAACCTACCAGCACTATACATTTGTAACTGTGATATACCAAATTTAATTAATGAATTTCCATCCACTTTTCCGAAATTCGTTCTGTACAAAATAAATTCTGACTACGCAGTACTCCGGTTAATGTGGGCGCCAATACCATTGCCAGAAAATTTCAAATGGGCCCATTTGAAATGCCATGCAGTTGAATTGAATGACAAATTTCATACAAAGAGCATATCGCTGATTGACTTTGACAAAGAGTACGTTCTTGAAATAGGTCTTCATCCCAGCTTGACCAACAATGCAAAAGAAATAGCATCGACTTTTGGTAGCACGTGCGCATGTGAACAATAGTTTTCAACAATGAAATTCACGAAGAGCAAGCTAAGATCACGTATCCCAACGCACATTCTGAATATGGCCTGATTCTAGCTTCATCTGACTTGTTGCCAGAAGTTGAAAATCTATCACAAAGCAAGCTGCGCCAAGTGTCACATTTATCCTGCGTTGTTGAAGTGTAAATACATGTGTTTTGCTCTTTTTGTGATTTGTATGATTGAGATTGCAGCATTGTAGGGTAATATACCGACGTGACTGTTTACTATATAGTATTAAGAAAAATTCCGGTCCGGCCCGCCAAAATGTTGTGCACCTGAAATTTGGCCCGCGACTAGCAAATGGTTGCCGACCCCTGTGTTAGCCGATTGGATGGTACGGTGGGCGTTAAAAAAATACCTTGATATCCAAAACCACACAATTCGAGTAATTGCTGACGGTTATTGATGACGGTTATTTATGGATAGCCTTTGGCTTCATTCACTTCTTGTCTATGCAATACACAAATCAATATATCTTTCAAGATCAATGTGCGAGATCCTTGTGGTTGTTAAAACCAACACCTACACCTTCTTGAATGCAATTATTACTTAAATAAGATTCATGACTAACATGCAGTTATATCGGCAAGGGTTGCCAACGGTAGGATGGCTCTTAGGACAATCGTGCAATGTTGGTAAACTGTCTGAAATGATGCCAAATCATCTTTAATATCCGCAATATCCTTATAAATAAAGAGGAATAAGCTTCAACACTCTGATTAAGCTTAAAATAGGCTGAAGAAGAAATATCGTAAGACATACGTCTTGATAGATTTAATTTTTCTCTGTAGAGGGTGCTCAAGTTATATCGGTTGAGTTCGCAATATTACAAAGTTTGTAGTACAAACTAAGACCGAACGAATGCGAACTGGGCAAATTTTTCCTATGGATGAGCAAGCTTAGTGGCATCGCCAATTAATTATATATATGCCTGCATATGCATTAACTGTCTACACTCGGTCTGAGATCAACAGTCAAAGAACAGGAAAGCGTGTCTAAGCCTAAATGCTGTAGTTCGCATTACAAACATGCTATTGCAATGGTCAGTAGACAAATTGCCGAGTGACCTAATTATTAGATTTAATCCAAGATAAATATTCATCGGACGTAAGAAACCAATTTACTTGCTTGAATTATATTTTTTCATCCTCTCATACTTGGTTAGGTACACCAGTAAACAACACTGGTTTCAGATCTAATGTGGTAATTGTTATAGTTGATGAAGGTAGGAAGTGACACCGTGATAAACGCAAAATTCTGGTTCCAACCGACAGGAATATGTGCCAAAATTTCATACTTTGCATTCAAATATGCTAAATGTCAATACTGGCATTAGCTGCTATTCCCTACAGCAGGGTACGAACACAGGGGATATTTCCGAGAAACAGATACCGATTCTACAACTTCTTATTTTCCAGGAAGTGACGTAATCCTCTCGCGCTGCAAAATTATCTCAAACTTTGCATTATAACGTCAAGGGGAGTTTTTCTCACTTGTGAACTAGAAAAGCNNAGCAACCAACANGTTTTTAGANTTTCGTCCAAAGGACAAAAGTTACGGACTCACTGTATTTANTATCCNATTANGTTTATTTGAATTATTCCACGTCAGAAAAAGTAAGANATATGAACAATTTTCATTCTNACTCATTCGGATTTTAATTCGCACCATTCGCACCACGCTNGNCANTCGCCCTGANTTTTATTCCATTCGCACAAGTGCGAACCGTCACAGAGGCTGAGCAGCACTAGCATTGACCATTGCAAACGCATTAGACAACCATAATACTTGGTCAAAGTAATAAATAATTATCAAAGCACTGTGCCAGTAGGTCACATTCGCGCCAATGCAATGGACTATCAGATGCAAGGTTTCAGGAAAGCCTATATTTTCGTTTTCGTCCTCAAAACAAAAATGAACCACTGTACTCATCTTAATAAGGGGTGTCAAACATAAGGCCCGCAGGCCGCACCCGGCCCGCCAGACGATTTCATCCGGCTCGCGAAGCAATTCTGATTATATTGAGTAATTCTTATATTATCCAGCACATTTGTACCAAATTTTGAGATTATTTGCAGGAAATAGTTTCATTAAATATTCCTCCACGACAGCAAATGTCGGCATGTTCATAGGCCGCAATATAACCAGCCGACTATACGGTGTGGTAGTTTCACTCTCTCTAATTGGAGAAGGCAAAACTGAGCTCAGCGTGTTATGGAAAAATGCACCAAATGTAGTTTGTCACCGAAGCGAAAACGCCAACATATGATTCAATTCAAATATCTATGATCGAGCTGCTGTGTCACTTCTCACCAGATAGGTCCCCTGACCGATTTGCGTTTTATCAGTAATAATAATCCAAATTTCAGCGCCCGCGTTTACAGTTGGATAGAAGCATAGAAATATGCCAACTTCATTAGTGCTAGTGTTACTGTTTTTTTTGTTCTTAACTGTATTCAGCCAGGCAATCATCATCTTTAGCGAAATACATTGCTCGCGAATAAATGCGTTGCGACTTGCTAGAATAAAACCGCCCCGAGCCCTGTGTTATCCATATGATGATAAAGAATTCAAGTGAAAAGCTGAGGCACGAGTTAACATTTGGAAATCAGTCCGGCCCGCGGGTGATTGGAGGCCTTGAATCCGGCCTGCGACGCAATTTGAGTTTAACACCCCTGATCTAAATACAATCGAATGCGTTATTAAGTAAATATTTCTGACGCACACAATGAATTGTGCATCAACAGAATTCTAGAAGAATGTAATCAGTAGAATATAAAAATAAAATATTTTATTGACTATTCATAGGAAATCAATGTCACTGGGGTTACCATTCTCATGCCGGTTCAGAAATGTGAGTCTTCTTGGAAAGTGTATTCGCATTATTTGGTGGAAATGTAATAGTATCATGCCGAGTACCTGATTAAAATGAAGCTTACAAATATTTAACTTTAACACAGCATTGACATTTCAGAAGGACTGGGTTACGCTTGTTAGCCCCAACCTCGCCTAGGTACACCAATGAACAGACAGTGATGACTGTACGAAGAATTATGTTTAAAGAGGCAATGATCAATTTCTCAATACAAACAAAACTATGTTTGCTCTTCCCGACGTATTTGTTTGTCCGTTTGCATGAATGTATGCGAATAGAATACGACCGTTGCACTTTTCGTGAGTTATGCACGGCTAAAAACCAATGTTACGAGATTCAGAACGGGTTGCTCTCTAATGATTTTTGGCATGAGTCGTCTAACTGCGATTTTTGATACTAGCACCGCTCAATTGTGCTAAATTCGCATCTAAATTTATACGTCTAAATTCGTAAATGGGAAGAAGAGCTATGCGACTGTACGTATTAGTATTCAACAGTTTGGTAATAGTATTTTAAGAAAGCCGGTCAGTAATGAACGACTTCTTTGGATTACTCGAATAGGTTTTGGTCACTTGCACCACTTACGCAAGTGGTTATGTATTAGGATATTTCCACTTCAACCTGGATGCTGCAGTATACAAAAGCGCTTACTTTTTCCCATTTGAATTTTGAATAGTAGAAAGTAGTTTGGGATAGCTTTGTATCTATTTTAAAAGGAAAGGGTCCATTGTCACGATTACTGAATATATTTATGATTAATACACCTATGTGCCATGTCATTTGTCGTGGCGAAGACACTTTTGGAAATCTCGCCAATAATCATCACCAATTAGCGACATGTAAAAGTATGCGAGTCATCAACAAAATATACTTTTAGAAACTAGTTAATTGGGTACTACTCAGATCGTTTATTTTCTACTGCCTCGGGAAGCAGTTTTGACAAGTCTTGGAGGTTGCTGTATTCTTTTAACTGCACCCGAGAAGAAATTGACGGTTATAATTCTAGTACAACTCGAATAGCAACATTGACTAAATATAAACTGTGACCGCCTGTGAAATTAATGTAGCTACGTTACATATACGTGGACATCGTCTGCCATTACTGCCATCCCCTGAATAAATGTGAACTCGTGTAATCTCATCTCGGTACAACACAGTTCCGTTGGCAAAGTCATTCAAGATAGAGTAGCTCACTTAACAGACGACTCATCGCATACAGGGCATACTGCATAGCCCTTTAATTAATCACGGCAAATGGCAGTAATATTTTGCTGCAGAAAATATTGAAGCAGCATTTACAGCATCAACATTTACTTAAAACGACGCGACTGGATTGAGACAAACGATGCTATGGCAATTTCAAAAAAACGCGAGAGAAATGTATTTAACAATATTCGCCCTTTCTAATCAGAAAATATTGAAAATTGTCCATTTAACTTGATGCGCAGTTGCATGTGAGAATCTAGAGTGCGCCTAACATAGAAAGGGCGCTTTGGCACCAAGTGTTGGTGCAAATCAGTGGTATATCACCACGTCAGAGGCCAAGGATACATTTACGAGAGTAAATAGGATAATGAATAAAGAATTTAGGATCTCCGTAGTAACAATATATATAATAGTAGATAAGCTATACGGGATTCAGATAGATTTTATTGGGATTTGTATATTTGACCACATTTGATCTTTAAAGGATTGCGTGAGCAAATAGATTTCAATCTCATTGCAACGTCATCTGAACCTTGCCAACAGCTAAAAAACTCATTACGCTTGTGATTTAGCGTCGGTCGTTAGGGTCAATCATTTACAAACGTATAATGCCTAACGCAGGAACATCATCATTATGGAAGTCGATGCAAAATCACAATAGTTATTACAAGTATTATGATCACTGAAGCTTTCACAATTTTATTTCACGTATCCTGACAGTGAGGTACCGTCTTACTTAAATACCCTATTCGCACGTCGCTGCTCCTGATGGCAATTTCATGGGCGAAAGCGAATTCTTACGAAAGTACTGAAAAAAATTGGTCGATTGCTGGATTTTAGTTAGCAGATCAGGAATCCTGATAGGAGATAGTGGTTTGGTGTAATATGTCAATACATGTCGCAACACCAGGAATACGAAAACAATAACAATAATATTAAGCTAAATTGTACAATCACAGGCTTTCACAAGGCATTCTCCATCGCAATGTCGTGACACATCACGTGTTCATCATTCATCCGTGACTACCACTTTGTAGACATGCACGAACTACACATTGAGTTAGTTGACGGTCAACTAACTGATGGTTTTTCGAGCATAGCTCTAGCTTTAGTAGTGGATTTTGAAAAGTGAGTAGTTGTGGTTATAGTTGTAGTTGCGGAACATTGAGAAGTGAATAGTTTCAGTTCTAGTTTTAGTTGCTTATTTTAAAAATTCACTATAGTTCTAGATCTAGTTAGTTTTAGTTTCACATTTAAAAAAATATTCATTGATAAACAACTAGAAAGCACGTCATTTTGCGTGACACGAGATTCCGGTGTTTTGTTGAATGATGTTTGAGCAGCTATTATTAGCTCAGAGCCAACGCTACTAAAATGGTGTAGCGAGCGGGTGGAAAAGATCAATGCGTGGCTTGCGAGCCACTGCTTCACGACCTCTGCAATACACCTGCCAAGCATTGGTGTAGCTTCTCAATTCATACAGTGAGATGTATAGCTTTGATCTTCATGATAGGTAGCGATTGGGAGGCTTGTGGCTACGTGACAGAATCTCGTTCGAAAAGGGATTACAATTTTCAAGGAACTCGATCTCTGATCATAGTATGTGCCGGCTTGAAACTTCATTCGTAAATCTAAATTGCATGTTGACGGCCGACAAATGCTTACTGAATTACGTACCACCGTTCACATATTAACTCCTCGGTGGACGGTTGGACACCGTTCCTATACATTCTACACCAAGAATGGGCAAACTTTTGAGCTCGCGGGCCGCATTCAACATCTGAATTGATTCTCGGGCCGCACTATGGTAAAATTGTATTTAAGCTAAAACGCAAGCTTTTGTTCGATTATGTAAAGCAATGGTTTTTAAACCATTTTGACCGCGACCCAAATCCGAGTTTTAGTGACATTTTGCGACCCAAGTCTCAAACATCAAATCGCATGGATTTTTAAATGCTACATTTTACAGGCATGTATACGATATAGGGAACGCGCAGACAGCAGTCGCACGCAATGCAGCTCTATGGAACATGTTTAACTCATACGATTTCAAATTAGATGGTATTATTTGCCCACGGGTCGCATTTGTACTGACTTTCTACTCAGGCTATTCGGTACCAAGCATTGCGACGACCGGACATATCAATATCGAATGTATCAGCCAACCAGCGACGGTCATTTTGGTTTGATCGACGGCAATATTTTGAGCCGTTCACCACCTATGGATATGCTGCTCAAAATATAATGTCTTCATGTGTCCTGGCGCAGTAGGGGTTGGTCTCGCAAGTCGCTGCGCAAAATCGAGTACTTAAGTGATTCGATTCTGAATCACGTATCACGGTGGAGTTAAGTATTCGAGTATCACAACAGTCTGTACTATCTCAAAGTTCAAATACGCAGCTTTTATGCCACCATAAAGAATATAATGCATTTTATCCATTATATTAAAGATACTTCGGTATTTTTTCGACCATACCGATTTCATTGCACTCCTTGACAATGTTATGGGATGATCATGACTTCGGAAATGTGTTATTTCCAATAACGTTCGTAGCTTTGTACTATGCCTCGTATGCTGCGACAAGGCCAATCAAGTTTTCAAGGCTTCCTCAGTGATAAATTAAATAGTATCGAAACTATAATTCTCGTTAGTAAATTAACTTTCAGTTGCGAGGAGCGTAAAATTTCAGAACTCGGTCAAATCGTCTTTTACTACTCGACTCGAATCATTAATACTAGATTTTGATTCGGGTACTCGATTCATTGTGTCCAGCCCTACCCGCAAGTCCGATTTCTCATAGTCCCGCACCCGATCGCATTGTCCTAACCTCTAGACCGCAGTTATGAATGATTTGCAACGCACGGATCGTTTTTCCAAGTACAGCACTGAAAGTACTACTCTAAAATCACAATTGTGATCCGAAGTCACTCTTTTCTATTTTGATTGTCCTGGATATTTAGGAACCGAAGCGTTTCAAAATGCGTAAACCCGTAGGTTGGGCTATTGCCCTAACAATAAAATAAGAAAATACACCATTAAGATTATAACTTAATCAATTTCATGATAAAATGTATTTAAAAAAAGTTCAATCAAGTCGCTTTAGTAATATGATTTTTTACTGCACATTTTTATCAATATATCTATCACGTTTCTCGATGCCTTTGCAGGCCGCAAAAATTGTTGTGGCGGGCCGCATGCGG
>ATSW01013905.1:0-12714 GCA_000444245.1 Botryllus schlosseri | reverse complement strand
GATGCAATTTCCTCGCAGATGGTCAAATCGCAATCATGTAATACTATTGACATTTCTGATTCGAACGACAAATTGGTATCTTTTCAGTCCAAATTGCCCTCCGTTTTCTCTAATGTATTAGGACGATGCACCAAGACAAAGGTGACAATTCACTTGAAACCTAATGCCAAGCCCGTATTCAACAAGCCACGCCCTTTGCCTTTCGCAAGGCAAATCGCTGTTCAAACCGAATTGGATAGATCAGTCAATCAAGGTATCCTCGAACCAATCAATTACAGTGATTGGGCAGCACCAATTGCATTAAATCAAATGGATCAGTACGCATTTGTGGTGACTTCAAAGCATTGAATCAACTGATTCAGATAGATCAACATCCCCTGCCCTCTTTAGATGAAATTCCTCACAAGTTACAGGGTGGTTGCATTTTTACGAAAATTGATCTTGCCGATGCTTATTTTCAGCTAGAATTAGATGATGATGCGAAGAATTTGTGTGTCATCAACACGCAAATTCTTCGCATCATCATCTAATTCTAGCTGAAAATAAGCATCGGCAAGATCAATTTTCGTAAAAATTGATAATATACTGATTTTGTATTTTAACCTCGTCGCATTGAGTTATTGTTCAAACAAGATCAAGAACATAACAATTTCCATTTCGCAGGTGTTCACGACGTCCGCTGATGGCGGCAAACTTTGATGGTGACAAGCATGAAAAAAAAATTGTCTCGTCTTCAACAGTGAGACGGTTTGTGTGCTACTTGCCTTATTCGATAAGCAAGTATCGTTATTCTGTTGGTACGTCTATTTCCAGATAATCGTGCGTTTCCGTGCAGGAGACCTCGTCGGAATTGTTGTTCAATAGTTCTTCGCATATTTTCATTCCAATCTTTCAAGTAAATTGTTCGTTTTTAATAGATCGTTCGCATTGTGGCCTTGTCTCCAGTGATTCTTTGTCTGGATGCGTTGAAATCGAGTGCAGTGTTGAGAAGGTAGCAACGATATGTGAAACCTTACAGGCAGGGTAACCTCGTATTATAGCTACCGTGCCCTAAAGTTTTGCGTATCGTCTTACTGAGTTATCGCTTACACGGTTAGTAACGTGATTTCCATACGAACAACTTGCAGGTCATATAGCTTCGTCTAAAAGCGATACGGTCTACGAAGTTATACTTATTGATTCACATATCCGTTGTCGGAACGCCAAAAAGTTCTACGGAGAAGCTAATAACGCCCGAAGTGTACAAATCAGGTGTCACGAGAAGAACGTTGCTGACGTAGATAATATCGACAATATGTGGAAAATTCAGTGCAGCATAGCTCAAATTACACCCATACGACGCCGAATTTATCCATATTGAATCACGTATTTGTCATTGTATGATCGTCGAGTTCAGCGCGATAAATGGCGATAGACCAGGACTCTAGGAGAAGCGTATCGTTTCTTATGCGTAAACTGCACGATGCGATCGACCTGAAAGTCTGCCNTGGGATGTAGTTCGACGATTGGGTGCCACAAACAGACATCCCATGCACCTCGGGCGGGCTGGGCGTGGTTGTGACGTCATAATAGTAAAGCACTTATTACATGTAACTATATAGTAACTGCAGTGTTAGATCTACTTATACGAGTTTCCTAGACGTGTCTCTTTTTTGTAGCCATAATACTATCATAACTTTTCTGACACCCTATAGTTGCAGACATGCTAGACACTTCATTTTGGTGTCATTGGAAAGGTTACATAAAACTCTCTATACGTTTTTTTTTGTCTCTACTTCAAGTACTTTTCGAGTGGTGGCTTTGTAAAGTAGTTTCAATGTGGTTTCAACGTCGTGAGTGCTATCGACATCATTTTTGTATCGTTGAATAATCGTCGCAAGACCAATCTTCAGTTCAAGTATCAAGTAGATTNTGTCAAGTAANAAACATTTTATAGTANTTTTNATTGTTTCNGNAATNNNTCTTNCCTATGTTCTGGCGGCGCTAGAGANNTGATTTTCTNAACGAATAATACTNTCNGTNAGGNCANTAAACAGTCCAAGTNTCAAGTAGATTCGTCAAGTAACAAACATTTTATAGTCTTATTAACGTTTGTGAATGCTTTTAGTCATTTTTNNGTGGCGCTAGAGAGTTGATTTTTTCACGNATGNATACCGTTNNCAANNCCTATNCCCAGTACAAATTTCAAGTGGATTGGGCCGCGTGGAAAGAAGTTACGAAGGTATTCGATGTTTCATGGATATGTATCCGGTTTTCATATCCGGATCCGGTTTCATACGCCCGTTGGGTGGTACTGGCGGACAGAAGGTAACCCTTAACGAAAATCGAAGGCTGCGCTATAAAATATTGCCGGAATGCCCCTTCCATTCAAATGTCATCTATCCGGATGGTTTGGATTTGCTGCCAGAAAATTTTCATTTGTCGAGGAAAAAAACAATCATCGAGTTTGGAAAAAAATTGTTTGTGTCAACTCAGTATAACGGCCGGAGGACCATAGCTGGACTAATGTTCCCCGACGAATTCCAAGTGCTGACACACGTCTATTATGACAAGCAACAGGCGATTATGCCCTCCGGGATCAAGCAACCCGTGGCATTAAAAGTTGAGAAAAAGCCCACGATTCGCGGCAGTCGCCCACCTGTCATTTGGACGCCGAATAATGTGCCGCAGCCGAAACTGGCCCAGCCTGCAGCGGTGGTCCGTGTACTAGAAGGGATGGCTGCAAGGCCACGTCGCACGATTTGCGTCCCGCAGCGCATGGACTTATAATTTATCAATTTTACTTTCGTTTACAAACCTTTTCGCTGTGCAATACCATTTTTAAGTATCGACAGGTCTAATTTTATGCAATGGATCCAGTTTTAGTAATACTAAGTTAAGTTAAGTTAATTTTATTTTTGTCCACCTTTGGCAGTATCGTGTTTATTGCTTATTGTGTATTTTTAATTTTAGTTGGACGCTTGGTTTCAGTATTTCTCTTGTATTATGTTATTATCATCATGCTTTTATCGCTTTTATTTCAATTTTAACCGCATTTCTTTTAATCGCTTCGGGTGTTTTTCAGATCGTAATATCATAGCGGTAAAGTAAACGTGTTCTGAAACACTACTTAACCACTGATATGCGCGTTGAACACAATTGGACGGAAAGAGCTCGGTGTCAGTGTGTCGGAACAGTTTAACGGTGTCAAGCATGGGGTGGAGTGAGGACGAGTATGCGTGAGTGAAGTACTGTGTAACAGTACGTATAATTCAGTCTGCATGGCGTCGTTCGATCACGTCGTGCTTTCTGAAGCATTATGTACTGTTACATACTATCACAATACTAATACAAAGTAGTTGTGTAGGAAGTGTTTGTGCTAGCGAGGTCATGCAACAGTGTGTTGTCAGGCTTGCATGTGCTGTTCAAGTTGTGCGTGCAAGGTTTGGCATAACACTGTTGCGTGACATGGGTATCGTTGTCAGGAAACTGGGTGTTATGTGTCAGTATGTAAACTTCAAAGTGCGGGGCCTTGTTACCCAAGTTCATGTTACTTGAACTGAACATAGTGTTACAAACCTTCGTAATAATCGTCGGACGTAGTCGAATTAAAGTTGCGCATCATGCGATCATTTACGTTATATTTATATCATCATGGGGTGAGGGGTGGTAGCGCGATTTGTTTTCGCGCAACCTCTCGGCTAATATCCGGATTAGTTCAGTCAGTTTTTAGAAGTCTGGCTGGACGAGTTTACGTTATTACAGTTGGAGGTGAGACTATATCTGCGTCTGTCGTTTGATGTCGCGTAACAGCGACCCGGGCTTCATTTTTTCGGGTTATAGCATATAGGTTCGCGTCCGNNNGCCCCTGTTCCATGTGGTCTGCATACATNATTTATTTAAAGTTTCTCGTCACATACTTCAATCCGCTAATTTATTTATCAGAACATAAAAATAATATCATGTCACTTGACATAAAAGGATACGCTAGTAAGGTCGATCTTGACTTGACAATTGGCAGACGTAAAGTGGAAGCGACGTTGATCCTACGGAGTGGTTTTTATGGACGAGAGGTCACAAGAAGTGACTATGAACGAATGATCGGGCATGGACCATCTGTGCATTTTAGGACTCGCCCGCTGAACCCGTTTCATAACAATGTGCCAGTGCCGGAGGGACTCGTCAGAGTATTTCAGCACGTCCAATATGGGTTTCGCACAGTCTTGTCGTCACACACATCGGATGGTGTGTTCTTTGTCACTCATTATGAAGGTCGCGGCACGTTGGCGGGCCTTATAATCCACGAGCAATTTCAATGTGAGCTGCTCGTTTTCGACAACGTTTACATAGGACGGTCGCCAGCGGGCACCCCCACAATCTCGCCGATGGCGGTCGAAAGTCCGCCATACGACANNTGTNTAAGNGACNGAAATGGAGTTGGACTTGGCATCGGTACGTCACACTGACATATCGCCGTCATCTCGATCAACTGAGACGTCTTCAAGTGATGTATCGATGCCTTCAGTTTCAACTGAGGAATCCGCTGGCACCGTCGTGAAACGAGAGATGGAAGAGGAAGCAATTTCCCCGAGTACACCTGTCGTATCGATGTCTTTGGTATCAACTGCGGAATCCGCTGGCACCTTTGTGAAAAGAGAAATGGAAGTGGAAGCAATTTCCCCGAGTACACCTGTCGTATCGATGCCTTCGGTATCAACTGCGGAATCCGCTGGCACCTCCGTGAAAAGAGAAATGGAAGAGGAAGCAATTTCCCCGAGTACACCTGTCGTACCGAATATTGTCGTAAAGAATCCTGTCGTACCGAATATTGTCCTAATGAATCCTGTCGTACCGAATTCTGTCACTCGTCCCAAAAGGTGTCACTCGTCCCAAAAGGGTTATCAAAAAGCCTCAAAGACTCGATCTGTAGTGTTGGTAGTAATTTTCCATATCGTTTCGTTATTGACGCTCTCTTTTATGTTCTGCTGATAAGTTCCGGACATGCATTTTTACTGCTTTTATACCCCATGTCATTTTAGTACCGCTTTCTCAATTTCGTTCAATCATGTTTTTTACAAGCACAATATCTATTTTTCAGATAATATTAAAATAGCATTAGTGATAAGTATTATGAGGCAATAGTCATTCAATCTATGTGGTCGAAGAGAGAAATCGGGATAAAGCATGTGGTGTTACTTTATTGGAATAGATCAATGACGTCGATGAAGTGAGGATGAATCGGCATTGATAAAGGACATGTGTAACACCATTAATACTTCATGTTTCATGGCGTTGTTACGTTAGCTATATGTTTTGTGAAGTGTGAGGTAGTGTTACATAATATCACATTTATTATATGAAATAGTTGTTTCAAAGTTTTTGTGCTTGTAATGTCAGAGTGCAGCTTATTGCGTGTCTTGCACTTGCTCTGTTTACGTCGGCGTATGAGGTGTAACATTATACTGTTTCATTGTTTCGTTTTAACTGCAAGAACGAATGTTTCACTATTTGAACTTTAGATAGCATGCGGTTGTTTCACAAACACATGTTGTTGCAAGTTTACATAGCGTTGCATAATATCACGAGCGGTAAAGAGTGACTTATATGCACTATCACACCTCTTATTTTCATTTACGATATTATTTGCAGATACTCGTGCTTAACATTACAATGGCTAGCTCTATGACTAAGAATGACGACGGCAATGTTACTGTTAGTGTGGAACGTGATGTGTCTGATTTATGTCAGTTGTCGCAAGATGCTGTCGTTATTCAGACAGAGATGGCGTCTCTATCGCTTACCTCGAGAAGCTCTGGAAGTGATTCTAATCACGTATCGGTTGCTTCGGAAACATCCGGAATTTATCCACTCTCTTCATCGACCGTTTCGGGAAGCTCACAAGCCGACCCCATACCTGTTCCTGATCGAGCCAATCCTGGATGCTACCTACTAGTACCAATGGACCTGTACAAGGAAGGACGTAGGTCTTTGGTCGGTCCTGAAGAATTTCTTGCTTGGTGTAAAGAAGAAGAAGCAAAGGGTAACTCTGAAGTGGAGATGATCCAGCAATTTCCGATCAATAGGCCGGATGGCGACGAAGGAAGGTCGAATAGCGTGCCAATACATATCATTCGAGAGGTCTGGAAAGGCCGACTTGTCAATTTACCAGACCAGAAAGGTTTCCTGGTCAACAGGAGAAGGTCGAGGGTGAAGGTGATCTTTTTGATCGGTCGGCACAAGTCAGTCATGAATTTCCAATGGATCGCAATGGAGGAAACCTCTCCGAGGAGGTCAAACAGACGAAGCAGAAATAACAAGAGGGCGAATCCGCGAAGTTAGCGTAGTCTGCTGAACAATGATTGCTACCTACAGAACTTGCAAATCTCTTTCGTCGGAATGAACTCAAACGTAACTTGTGCTTTCTTTTGCCTCCAATTCGTGTCGATCGATACGCATTTGTGTTAGGTATCGCATTATTTCTGAATACGTTATTCCTGTACTGTGGTTCGTGACATGGGTGTCGTTGGCGAGGGACTAGCTGGTATGTGTCACTATGTAAACTTCAAACTGAATGACCTTGTTACCCAAGTTCATGTTACTTGAAGCAGAACATAGTGTTGCAGAACATTGTAATAATCGTCGGTCGCAATCCAATTAAAGATGCGCATCATGCGAATATCTGCGCTACATTTGTACCTTTAACATTTTATCGTGTATTTATAAATTGCAATGTTTCTTTTTTAGATCGTAATACTTGTATTTGTGTACACTACTGCTATATCATTATAATGACTATGTCGAAGCCAAAGGCCGGCGATGGCTATTTCGAACAGACTGTATATCAATTTGACGCGTCGCAACATCCTGACCTTGTTAAGTTGGAGACGAAGACATTACCGATTTCTGCTGATTCTGATCCTGGACCTGATCCGGTTCCTGACCCAGCCGATCCAAATGCTTATTTACTGATACCAGCCGACCTGAACCGCGAAGGTCGTAAAACGCTGATAAGTCCTGAGCAATATATGGCTTGGTATGAAGAAAGGTTTCCTGGTCAACAGGAGAAGGTCCAGAATGAAGGTGATCTTTTCGAAGGGTCGCCGGTACAAGTCTGTCCGGAATTTCTGAAGGATGGCAATGGAGGAAACCTCTCCGAGGAGGTCAAAGAGACGACGCAGAAAAACAAAGATGGCGAAACCACAAACTCAACGGCGTCTGCTGAACAGTGATTGAGACCAAACAAAACTTGCAAATGTTTTTGGTCGACATGAACTCAAACGTTACTTGTGCTTTCTGTTTCTTCCAATTCTAGTCGTTCGATACGCATTTGTCTTAGTTGTCCCAGTATTTCTGGCGTTCTAAAAATTAGTAAAGTATGTTTTGAACTATACTTATATTCCATGAACTTGTCTGTGATATCTCCAGATTTTCGTTTACGTTAACATCATTCACAATTTGTACGTAACCTAGATGTATCAAATCTCATCAGTTGTTATTTCCATGTCGTTGGTTTGCAAATGTTTAACAGTCGATGTTTTGTTTCCTAGAAAAGTACAGTACCCTAAAAATGTCCTATAGATCTCCGACGAAAAGCCCTTTCGGAAAGGAGAGGAGGAAGAATCCTGATTTTTCTGTCGAATGGTATCAGCATTTTCCGAAGGATTTCCTCAGGCCCTACGGCCGGTCTGTCATTCCCGAAGACGTATCCGACGAGGCGATGAACACTAAATTGCAGACCTTTTCTTGCGAATGGTTAACAAAGCCGGCGGTTGCAGCGTCCGAGTTCGCCGAAACGTTACTCAGAAATCGCAACACCACGCCTGCACTGGAGGATATCATGGATCCGAGAGCTTTCCAACAGTTTCACGCGCATCTGATTTCCGTCGTCAACGAGGTCGGTCCTCTGTGGGTAAGTCCAGCGAATCCGGCTGGCGAGGCGACTCTTAAAAAAGAAGACGTCTCGTCGAGGTTCGAACGCCTTGAAAGTCTGATGATCCAGCAAAAGTAGTCGTTTCTGGATCGATATATCGATGTCATGATCGATTGCGGACACGCCATGTATGTGAGTGCGCTTCATCTCAAAATGACGTCGTTTTTGATGCGTAACAAAGACGCATGGGCCCTCAAATTCAGATCCCACCCAGATCACGAGGACTTTAAAAAGAACCCGACCCTCGTTCTTACGCTGAAATCGTTTATACTGGATACATGATCAAGAAAGGCTTCAATGCAGCGCCGATCGAAACCCCGGCTAGAAGACGCATTTCCGATTTCATGCTCGGTGATCCGTCACCCTCGTCTGTGTCGGTGGGACTCGTTCAAGATCTTAGACCTCCTGTTTCGGCTCAAGTTCCGGCACCAGCCGTTCTGTCTCAAACACAGGCACCAATTCGTGTACAAGAGCATCGTGCAGCCTATCCATCGGTGCAGATACCTGTTCCTGTTCAGGTTGTGCATCATTCGCAATTGCCTGTACCTTCCGCACAGTTGGCATCGGCTTCGGTTACTTGTCCTGTACAGAATGCTGCTCCAATGGTTCCGACACTGGATCGATCGGATACCGAGCCGTATGAACCTGCTAGTCAAACCTTCAGGGAAGCTGCTCCTTTGTCGACTAATCAACCGGTGTCGTCAACATCTGTTCCAAGTGCTGCATCTGATGAGGAATTCGTAGCATGTTCCAGTGGTAAAGTGCAAAGCAAGTCCGCATGTGTCGCTGGTTCGAAGAAGCGAACCAAAGTTGACAAGGCAGGAAAGCCAAAGAAGAAGAAGAAGAAACGTATAATTCTGGAGTGATGTCGTACACATATCGTTTTGCATTTGTGGACTCAGTTTCGAGCCGTGAACTCGAGCCGTGAACTCCAGTCTTGTGTTATGTCTAGTAATTCGTTCAAGTTTATCACTGAAATGTTTCGTTGAACGCCTTTGACAGGTTTTGCGTCATAACGTGTGTTGTCTTTATGTAAATATTTCTTTAATACATTTCATTCTTTTCCAGTTGCTACTTACCGTTACCTAATGTTACAAGTCATGTGATCTACTTGAAGGTTCATGCCGAATACCTCATCATATGGAGACATTATAATGTCTGCCAACATAATTCTAGTCGATCCGGAGGTGAGTTTTCATTTCTTTACTGTTTCTTTTGACAATGCAATGTTTGTGTCGTACAGGCCTCGTCTAGGCGTGATGCAGAAGTGGCCCGTTCCGCTGAGAGGATGGAGCGCTCTCGTATCTTAGCTCGTGCTTATTTCGGAGACACGTTGCTACCGGAAGCCGATCAATCGTCTCCTGCAATGACATCTGCCGATAAAATACGTCGTTGGATCATCAGACATAGTTGGAAGGAGTGCGACGTGTGCGGTTCCGTTCTCCCTTGCATCATGAAACCCGGAATCATGACTGGACGCGTGCCGCCAGCACCGAGATGTCCTTGTCGTCGTTCTGGCTATCGTATCCCCAGGTTATCGGATTGGCCAGACGTTTTACGTGGTCTAACGCGTGCCGATCAGGACGTTTTGACATTATATCGTCTGTTTTACGGTTCCTCGCCTCGTCAACAACACGGATATCGAGAGAAGAACGGTCCTGTGAGAGCTTGTGTCGTTTCCGAATTTGTACAAGACAGGTTGGAGGCAATCGACGATCCTATCCTACGAGATCGCGTGGACGCGGCATATCGCTACCTCTTGCAATGCCCGGACAGCGCCTATGGGTTAATGGATTCTCATCATCGCGACGGAATTCTGCCGTCGCGTCTCTCGGTTGGAAGGCTATGTCGGGTAACGCAATTATAGATTCGTCAGAACTGGCTGCCAATAGATGTCAGTCCTACTCTTTTCAGTTTCATTATGTGGAGACCGGTCTGTGGCCGCTCCTCTATCCTTTCAAGTGGCAATGCGAGTCTGTTGTCGAAGACGAAGGAGCTCGAAAGAGCGCCAAGCGAATGTACTGCCTCAAACTTACGTGTTCCGTTTTCGATTACTGCGGGATGTTTTCCTTGCTGAGGTATCGTTTTCCTTGCTGAGGTATCAATACGACAGGTGCGTAGGGACTTTTTTCCTCGTATTCCACATCGATATGTTTCTATATGTTGCCAGATGGATCTACAAGACGGTGACGGGCGCGTTAAACGCTGCCGGTAGCTTTCATTGCTCGCCTGCACGCGCGCTAGACAGTAAGACGTTCAGTCCCACGTACTGGGAATGGCAACTAAGTTTTGTTTTGGACGCTGTCAAACAATATGGAATGCCGGATATCTTTATCACCATTTCGCCGTACGAATGGCAATTTCCGGACAACGAAAAACTTCTCGAGCGTTTTGTNACTCTNGGACGTGGCCCGACTGGTCTCGCAGCTATCGAATCTTTGCATCAAGCACATGTTCTCGAAGAAATCCTTCGCAAGTATGTTTCTGGAAAACAAAAGCACCATTGGACCAGACACTTACTGCGCAACAGCCGGACCGGTGCTAACAACGTTCACACCTACTTCTATAGGCAAGTATCGTTTTTCCTAAAACTTTACGGCATCATGTATATTCATGTGCTTTTTTACGACAGATTCGAGTTTCAAAAGCGTGGAACACTGCANGCGCATTATATTGCCTGGTTGGAGGACGTTTCTTCTCTAAATATATCGGATCTATNTGCGGATCTGCCGCAAGAAGACAACGATTTTGCGGCGTTGGTGTACACTGTGCAAAAAAGCAATAAACGAGTTGCTGGCATTCAAGTTCACGACGGCCCCTCGCAAGTAGAAACCGTTTCTGACGTTCCTACCCTTGTGTTGCACAGATCTCAGGCCGCGCACCGACTGAACTTGCGCGTGTACTCTGAAACTCCGTTACGTACATTGCGGTGTGCAATGGATGTCCAGCTCAGCGACGGCCATAACATGCTAATGAAGTACGTCGCTGGCTATGTTTCGAAATTTCGAGAAACATCGGTTCCGCGAGACGTTCTCTTCAGCGATTTGGAGCCTAACACTATCGCCTATCGATATCTTAATCAACTATGTCCTGACGAGCCCGAAATGATACTGACTCTGGCCGACGTCAAAATGGCCTATACCTGTTCGGATACTAAAAGGTATCTGGTACCGACGTTGGAACGTGCCCGTGAGGATAAGGTCGTCAAGGCATATATGTCTCGTCCGTTATTCGAACAAAACATGACGATGTATGAATACCTACACCGGTACACGGTTACTGATGACCGTGGTCATCGACGCAGGTCGCAAAAAGACCTTCTGGTTGGATTCAAATTCCTCGATATGTTCACCGATGGCTATTTCTTTCAAGACGCAATCTTAAACACTCCCTTCAGGAACTTGGACCACCTGGAATTCAATGACTTTCAACGTTTGCCTCAAGACATTCGTTTGTTCTCGTTCGCTGTTCACAACAGAGCATCGTTCTGGCAAGACGAAGACGCAGTCAAACGGCTTTGTAATGAACGTGGAAGCAAGAGATATTACACGGTTACATTTTGCGCTTATCTGGACAGTCTTTTTGCCGTTTGGCGGCGTTATTTCCATATGGAAATTCCTCATTCTGCTCTTGACAATCAGGATTACAGCGACCAACCGAGTACGTGTTTGTCGCCACATCAGGCTGCGTTCGTCAACACGGTAGTGGACAGATTGAGATGCTTCTCCGAGAGGGATGGCGGAGCCGTTGAAAACCAAGACGAAGAAGACGAATTCGATCGACCCTATTTTCTACTCTGCGGTGAGCACGGAACAGGTAAATCGTACTGTTTGTCGGAGATCATAAAAAAGGCCGTCCGATTGGCTTCCAAGATTCTTGTGGTTACGCCTACCGGTTTGTTAGCTACAACGTACAAAGCCTTGTTCGGAGACGACATAACGGCGGACACCGTGCACGCAGCGTTTCGGTTGGCTTCAGGCGTGGAAGGTCATCGAGCAAACGTGAACTGGAATATACGTCTCTTCGATCTTATTCTGATGGATGAGATCTCGATGGTTTCGGTAGTCCATGGAGATCACATCTCATCGACACTCGCCTCTTTGAGTCAACATTGCGTCGTCGTACTTTGTGGCGATCAACACCAACTTCAGCCGGTACCTGTCGATGGTTATACCGGCAGCCTTTTCGATCACCGACAATTAATGGGACGTTGCAATGATACTCGTTTGCGCAGTCAATTTCGTACGAGAGATAACGAACTGTCGGACTTTCTGCGAATTTGTCGCTTAAGAACGCCGTCTACGGCGGAAATGCGTCAATTCGCATCCGGGATCGTTCTTTTAGACGACGATTTTCCATCTGATGAAGACTTGATTCATGTGCATGATCAATACCCGGAACATGTTGTTCTTTCATTTACCCGTCATTCGGCCAGGCGGTTCAATGAAGTCGTTCGCAATCATGTTTACAAGGGTGTTTTCCCTCTCAAAATGTGTCGTTATCCAACTGCTGACAGTCAGCTACGACCTGTTTATGAAGGCATGCCGATCATGTTGACGGAGAATCGAAACAAGAAGCGATCATTCGTCAACGGTCAAATTGGTCGGATACACAGTGTCATCGCTAATACGATATTGGTAGAACTGCCCGATGATAGACTGATACGCGTGTATCCAATAACAAAGCCCGAAGGTGTTTATTTTCCTTTCATGTTGCGGTACGCCGGTACCATTCACAAGGCACAAGGTCAGGCGTTGTCGTCCGCGATCCTCTGGTTTGATTCTAGCAACCTGAGCCCCGGTTGC
>ATSW01013903.1:0-12131 GCA_000444245.1 Botryllus schlosseri | reverse complement strand
GAATAGAGGCGGTCTGTAGGGATATACCGTTCTCGTATAATTGCGATTACAATTAGGCTTATTCCAGTAAATGAAGGTTGTTTTTATTTATATTTTATTGCAGTTTTTGCGAGGGTGTGGTATAGTCATTATATTGAAATCAATAAATGTGATAGTGAATCGCGCGCAGCGCGAAGAAAAATATCATACATCAGCATAAATATTCCCAAACAATATTGTTTTTATGCTGATTTACGAAAACAATTATGAGCCAACGTCAAAATTCCGGACATTTAGCATATTTAAGAAATTCCTCCCGGACGCTAGTTTGAACAGTGAAATTCCGAAAATGTCCGGGAAATTCCGGACGTATGGCAACCCTAATGTATAGTCATATGGTCTCTATTGCATCTGGGTAGAAGGATAGCAGCTTAAGTAAAAGTATATATAGATTCATTCTATTACTATTAAAGTACCTTCGAAGTAGAAGTATCATATGAACGCATTAACGAAAAAGGGAAAATAAGCTTTAAAAGATAATGAATTCGCTCGAAATCATTTTCAAAAATTTTCATGGTCCGGCTCCGGCGCCCCCCCCCTATTTTTATGGTTGGACGTTATTTAAGACGATGGGGTGTTTCTTGTGGTATTCGTGGTGTTTTCTATTACATTGATAATTTAAACGAATCGGACACCAGATCAGGTTTACAAATTTACAATAATGGTGCAATCTGATAAAAATAATGTAAATATAATATTGTTTGTCAGAATTGTTCCCTTTATCAACGCAATGTATTTCCTGTCGAACAAAAACACAACCCTTCCGCGAACTTTATCGGTAAAATGACAGACGAATGATCGGGCGAGTGACCCATAGCCGTATCGTCCGTTTACCTAATTCCATCATCACCCCTAAAAACTATGAACTGTCTCGGAAATCTATTGCGACCGGCCGTGAAATGCGATCAGATCAGGGAGAGGTGAAACGGGCGATAAATCTCATCGCGGGTATTCAGATCCGAACGGAAAGGAAATGTGACAGATAGGAAAGGACTTCACAGAGATTCGAGCTGATTTAAATGCCGCTTTCGGTGTCAAAAGGTGGAAATATTGTGCGTTTGAAGTGTTGTTTGCGGTAAAATATTTGGTCGCGCTTAACGCCTCACTGAGTTCTGATTTCAAGATGTCTGATAAGTTTCTGTCAACTTTATTAGCTGGCCTGTTTGTAAATGCAAACAGACGCTTATATAACCTGTAACTATAAGAATTGACCGCGCTGCATAACGGCCTTAACAGTTTAAGTTACGAATATCAGAACATTTCCTATAGATATATTCGGTAAAGTAGAGGGCCGTCGTGGTTACAGTTATATGATGACTTTATCACTCCTTAGTTGCCCCAATATTCATTGCGAACTTTTTTTTGCGTCATGCGCATCCAGTCCCAGATCTTTGACATAGCCCTGTAATAGCCTGGTGTTGCCTGTGCACGACGAGAAAATAATAAGGAGTGATGACGCGCATGCTCCATTTTGACAATACCAACTTAACAGCACAAGTGGTCAGTAGTACGCGGCAGACCGACAAATTTCCTAGTTCGACTTTGATCAAACTCCGGCCGTTTCAACATAAAGTATGAATCCGACTCCAATCCGAATCCAGCCAAAATAACGAAATCCTGCTAATATCCACCCCGCAGCTCGCTAAAACCTAGCTATAGTATATACCTGGTACTGCGGCTGTTTCGGAAAAAGTATGAATCCGGATCCAATATGGCTCCGGCCAAAAACATCCGGTGGAGTCCATGGACTATCCATACCCCGCACTGGTGTTCAATAACGAAGTACTTCTATTTCTTCGGAGTACTCAAGCATGTTTTGCCATGCACTAATCAGGCAACTCAAGTGATTATGATTTTAGACTATACTTCCAATGGTACAGCCTTTAGGCAAACTGACTTACTTTTTGCAATCTTGATGTTGAAAAGCAGAAAGCATTTTTGGGATACGTTTTAATCACGTAGGCTGTATGAGTGAAACTGTCGCATAAGAATTACGATTGTGAAATAGCACCTGCTGGTATCTTAATATATATTCGAAGATTTACGGCTATTCTCCTATTTGTAGTGTCATTTGTGACTCTGTATAAGTCGCGAAGACACATCATGAAGTTTTGAAAGCAGCCGCATTCAATAAACTGCTAAAAGTATGCGAACCATCAACCAAATCTACTTTTCGAAGCTATATTTCCTTTGAGTACTTCAAGACATGTTATTTTCGACATCCACTTGAAGTAGCTTGCAGTAGAATTTCATAGCTGGCCTGCATACGCACTGGGTGCCCTCTACGAATGATTTACTCACGTGTATTATTCATGACGTGTAAAATTTAATCATTTTTAATATGAGATAATAAGTGGCACCAAGAACTTGATCAACATCTCTGTATCATTAACCACGTGATGACTCCGTGTGTATGACATGACACGCTTCGCCGCCTACTAACGAAACCATGCAACACAAACACTCGTTCTGTATCGCTTATGATGCGCTAAAATTTGTCAGATGTTGTTTTCGTTCCTTGACTAAGTCGTGATTAGATCATTAGATGTCCTTAATTGGATCGAAATATTCATATGGCATGGTATTAGTGTATGTGGTACATTAAATCATCGCAAGTATATCTAGCCTTTCACGAAAACGAATAATGTGAAGATGTAATCTAGAATCTATAGATTACAGGTACAGGTAGGAAAGAAGATGGTTTATTTCCGTCTGCACCTTTGGGTTTCGTTGCTTCGACGCCTCCTCCGAGCGCCTAGCAACGCAGAGGCGTGTCGATAAAATCGTATTGAACATATATCCGATGATAGTTTTGTTGCATTCTGTCAGATGGAATTTTACCCTTTGTGGCTGTAATGAATTTCGCAAGGATATCTATAGTGCAAGTTAATCTCCGGGTTTCTGCCTCTGGGCTTGGGACAGATGCGGTTTATTTATTTTACATTTTGTTAATCACACTAAATGTATGTACTCATTGTGCTGCTTTGCGTGTAACCTTACAAATTGTTTCCCAATAAATAGGTGGCGATCAAAAGCAACTAATCGCCATTGTGCACTGTCACCGTCCATTGCGGCGCAACAACAAACGTCGTAAATATTGCAAACGGTCAGTTATAAGGCGACGCGGTGTCTAAAAGCTAAAGGCTGCGTCCATGTCATTTTCGACATCTTACTCAATATGAAAGATATAATTATCTCGATTTATTACTCTTCCTACTTAGTAGTAATTGCATTTTTGTTATGACAGTAATGTCGCCGGTCATTAACATCGTTTTACTCTATTATCTATGCTACATTGTAACTATACAAGAATCAACAATTGCCAACATTATTCCGACTACGATTGGTGTCTTGAAAATAGTCAGTTTTGATTGCGAGAATTAGCATTTATGTTGCGTTATTGCAAAGACAGTATAATCTCCTTTTCAACAATCTGCTTTCAAAAGTGAAGCACTGACACAATTGTGACACAAATGTCTCACTAATCATAGATTTAGAGATAGCCCACTTACGAGGTAATATGCATAAATAGATATATTATATACCTACACGCTACAATATGTAAACCATATCTATGCATACAAACATGGTTGCGTTTGGTTGAAATTGTGGGTGGTAGCTTGATAAATGAGCATTGTTAACTATCTGAAATCAGCATGAGGTATAGCCAAAACGTTCGTGCTTGAACATAGACATGATTTGTTTTTTTGTGCGAATAATCCATTCTTGATACATCTTTTTGTAAGGTTTGTTTGTTTTCGTGGGCCTCTGTTTGTGTGCCGATGCTGCCGTTTTGTCTTTGAACGTTCGGATGAGCTGGTCAACTATTTATGCGCTTCTCCAAAAATCATATCGCCATTACTCAACGCATTTAATCTGGTGTTACGAAAATCCTTTAAATCTTCGTAGCAACGGCGGAACAAAACCTTACACGCACTGTAATNGTTTGGCATCATAACTTCATGAGGGTGTTGGACTGTTGGGGGTTGATGACGAAGCGGTTAGAAGGTAGTGTCTTTGCAAAATTGTGAGGTACTTTCAGGTTGGAAGTCAAACTACCACGCTGATTACATGATTGTGTCGTAAATTTTTTTATCAGGCCTGAAAATTTAGAATAATCTTTCACACATAACCCGGCAATGTTATTTCTATTCGAGCNAGAAAAATAAAGGCACAAATTGCGTTCATTACAAGAGGCGTCGTCACGCGGCTTGCTTTTTACAAAGCGAAACCGATAAGTTTCCAAAATTCTCTCCCTCTATCTCTATCCGTCTCTTACTCAGCGGGATTTATAAATGAATCTTGTCGCAACTTCATACCCCATCATCCCCAAACAGGGGTGTGGAAGCATGTCAAGATTATGGGATTTCAATCCTGTGTACTGAGAATTCCAGTACCACCCATTTACGTAAGAGATTTACTTGATATATCTTAAACTTAAATGATACCATTTCCTTTCAGGAAACACGAATATATATTTCGCCCGATATTGTATACGTATATATATAAATTCTTTATGGACCTGCCTCTATAATCCGCACGGTGACACCCGTCTATTTACCACTCTCTAATTTCGAACTTCTCACCTGCTATGGTCAGTACCACGCAAAAGAGCCGTCGAGCGACCTCGGGGTCATGCGAAGATCCAGTCTAAATCGCGAAGGGTTATTGTATTTGTTTGAATATTGTTTGTCATGCGTCGGTGTTTACACCAAACATATCGTCATAATCTTAAATAAGGTATAATTTAGTCAGTTATTGCTCCGTGTTCCGGCTTGTTCGCGAGATGCTTGACAATTTTCCGATTGTAGCTTACCATACGGCTGCTTACAGTATAGATTAGCCAAGTATTTGATCCGTCGCCCCAACGTGGGAAACCTCTTCAACAATGCAAGTTGCCATTTTGTTACTGAGTATGAGAAATAGATCGAAACTGTAGATTCGGGTTGATTGCTATAGGATCCACAAAAGAGTTCCAAACGTTCTGATCTATAGCCGGAAATCGTTTAAGAGTGAAGTTGTTGTCTGTTTTGAGTCTCTAATTTGATAAAAATCGAAGTCAGATCGGATGTTCTAAAAATTTATTTTTTCTGGATTCGAAAAAGTATTCTGTGTAGGGCTGTATATTAAATCATTATGGGCTTCATGGGATGCTTAAGGTGTCCAATAAATATATAAGATGTTTATGTACGGATTGTACGCCTTTACCCTTCATAAAATGGCGGATTGTTCTAGGCGCGTCGTGACCAACATATTTCGATATATGTCTCGCTGTCTAAATCTAAGATCAGATTTCAATGTATTTCTGCTTACATTAATTGAGCATTTGAGTAAGAGAGAAAAAATGTTCGCACGAACTGGTATGATATCCCAGTGAAGACAAAACATTGACCTTGTGGTCGCCCAACTTGGTCCGTACTAGAGTGGCGCCAACAAGCAAACACCGAACCGTCGTCGTGAACTATCGGCTTCTTTATCCGCTGCCGCATAAATATTGACGGCGTGATCAAGATTAATGGTACGAACACCTGCTTCTGTTGCGGCCTGCGATATATGGCCTTACAAATTTCTCAAATATCGGAAGCACCAGATTTGCGTACTTACAAGTCAATCCTAAACGGTAAACAATGAAGTCTGCAGATTTTATCTTAACCTTAGTGGCAGTTATTATCAAAGTCATCGTTGAGCGAATGTAAATGAAAGTGAACCATAGGCCTATATGATACGTTAGAAACAACAACATGTTTTGAAGTCAAAATAGAATTTACGCAACATTCAATAGACATGGAACTCGCTGGTCTCAGGTTTAAACAAGCAGTAAAATATGATGGTCCCAAGTTCGAGTTTTTTCCACTTTGATGCAGCTGCCCTGTATTGCAGTTGCAGTTGCGAACTTGAAGCAACGCGAATACATGAAATTGTCTGACTTCCTTCAATCGGGCATTGTAGAAGATTTGTCACCACTCCATTTGAGACGATAATGTTGAGACTATACGCGTTCTCAAGTTCTTAATGACAGATTATGACATGCAGTCGTTAGTCCAATTGCTGATTAGTAATGTGTCTCTTAATGCTCTTGGATAAAACACTGAAAGTTCAATAGTGGGACAAAATGCGGACGCTTTGATGCTTCGGAAATCGCAAGAACAAATCGATGCCTACAAGCTAACGTCACCAGATTATTTCTCAAGGCAAGGACGCAAATTTTGGATTCATCATATTCGTGTTGTGTTGTGTGCGGTTGTTGTTGCCGTATGGATTAGGCTCCTCGGCGTCTTCCGCGGGGATTGAACCGGGCATCCCGCGCGACAATGCTTAACTGAGTTGATTGCTGACACCGGTTTCCTGATGAAAACTGCACCTCTGTTGGTACATGAAGCCATCCTGTTGTAAAAGAGATATTCTCGACCAGCATATACATGATCCCTGACATTGCATGACTGGAAAGTAAATAAAATAATCTAAGATTTACTCCGCATCATCTATGTTTAGGTTGTAGGTGGTGTTACTACCGAATCGCTGGTACTTCAGTAATTGTAACATCTTGTTGAGCTCATTTAAGATTTGAAAAATATTAGATCCGACCAAGTTATTTCGCAAAGTCCCATGGTCGGTCCACAAATATATAAACCAACAAAAAGATTACCGGTGTGAATTTATGACTGAGTAAAACTTGTCTACATGCAATTTGATTGCATGTCTGTACTGCATTTATGTCATCAACGAAATCAGGAATAATCTATCTATAATGTTGACACGCCAGTCGCTTCTAGAATTGTAATAAACAATATCTATAGCCCACAGTCACGAATGTTCATTGTCCTTATTCTATAGCGATGCATTGTAGAAAGTAATATATTTAAATCTCTCGCAAAGATTGATGGAATTCAGTGAACCCCAGAATTTGTGATTAGAAGTATTGTGACATTCGAGAGTATAGGAAGCACGCTTACAAGAAATGAATTTTGCTCCGTTATTTAATGTTGTACATTATCAGGCTGCAACAATTATTGAGATCAATTATGTTACACAGGCAGGTGCATAGCCGGAGTAACAATTTAGATGGGTCACTGACAGCATAGATCTATTTTGATGTCATTAACAGGACGTTGTCGTAACGTTTGAATCTCTTTATTTCAAAGGAGTCCTTGTTTCGTTCACAAAGCGATGCATCCTTCAGGTTATATTTTTCAGTAAAAACACATTTATAAATTCGTAAATATTAGCGTGAATCTGAAATTTCTCTCTCAATACCAAGTAGGGCAATTCGAACACTTGACAATGAACTTTTTCTTACTTTTTGGGAATAATTTCGCAATCTGACTTTTGAGCTACGACGAAAATATGTTTTGACCAATCCTGAGTGGACTAAGTATTTTCATAATTGTACTCGCAAATTTGTGGTGCTTATAAATTCTCGGAGAATTAATTTTAGCAGTGAGTGACGACATAGTTTACTATGACATCATGGCCTCAATTACTGTTGTTTCTTNTCATATGATGGATCACGCGGATTAAACCAGCACGCCGAACAGGAGTCGACATTCGTGTACACTGACTATAGTCAACGCCAACTGGCATAAGACACCGTATAATCGATGTTATAGTGCTGATGCCCTGGATATAGTTTGTCCCATGTACACTAGGAAGTTACTCACAAAACATTACTCAGCAGACAGGTTCTGAACGAAATACGTTTAATCATAAATGGACAGCACGTCACAAACAAACAGTTTTCGTATTCGGAAAGGTAACAGAAACGGATTGGCAATATATCATCCGACATGGCTTAATAAATATCGAAAAGAAACATTGAGTACTCAAAGTGTCAATCAGTGGCATAGCTGCTAGCGTACGGTGCCGTGGAAAGGGCGGGAGTAGAGAAATTCACGTGCGGCTGTTGCGGGACCGCGTACTGAAAGGGATTGAACAGGTTGCCGGAATAAAGTCGTTGAGATTCAGATGTGATGGCGCTGACCCGCGCGCTGTAAGCCGCCAGTGCCGCCGCCATTTCTGCGGACGCAGACGGGACGTACATGCCCGGTATCGCCGGTAATCCCAACATTGCTTGGTGGTGAGGGGATAGACTAGGCACCGGACTGGCCGATGACTGCGCCGGCGACTTTGAGATCAATTCCTCGATGGATTTGTAAAGAGGGTTGCGATGCTTGACGTGCGAATCGGTTGTGACATCGCTTTTGTGACGGGCCTCGTTTGTCTTGTGACTTCTGTTCTGTGCCTGAAAGAACGGGGCTTCTTGCGACCTGCGCCTTCGCTCCGTGTTGATTTTCCCTGCTTCTGAACACCGTATCGAGTTACGCTCATATTCCGCCGAAGAAGGCTGTATCTCAGATTGCAATAGTGACGACGGGGTGAGATTATCAGCAGGATACGACGGAATAGGTCTGATCAAACTTGGATTTGACGCGTACATGTTCTCGTCGTGTACGCGAGACGCAGCCAGCACGTTCGCGAGACTCCACATGTAAACGCTCGACGCGTTTTGCGCGCTAACTTCGTGCTGCATGCCGAGGTGCTGACGTAACAGTTGAGCCTGCTCAACTTGCGACTTGCAACGCAGTGCCTCGTCGAGTTTAGCGTCTATTTCTGGTTGGTTCCTTGAAGACGCCAAGTCGTAGGCGCTGAATTTCGGCTGCAAATGACTGGGCGGTAATCCGGCGAGCATTGCAGGGTACATAGGAGTCGGACCGGCCAACCCCAAGCGATTCGTTGGCGGCAGAAATCCCCCGAAACCAGACGAGCCGAACGCTTGTGCGAAAGCGCGTCTGCGCAGCGCCAGTCTGCCTCTGAACATAAATAATAGAATTCAATGCATATAAGAACAATTCGGAGATGCCCAGTAATGAATACTTCTAATTTTTCGAAGTACATAAGTACGTTTTACCTAATTCCATTTCTACTTGCTTCAAGTCGCCAGATCAGGAAGAAAAATACTCAGGTAGAATGATACGGAATGTCGGCTTGGTGCTATCGTAGTTTGTGTGGTATTCATGGTGTGTGCCGACTACTATGGTAATTTACACCAGGCCAATTTTTTTCATTTTATTCCGTAGCTGCCTACTTTTAGCACAGCCCACTTGTAGGCTTTTATAAGACATCGCTTACACGGATGAGATGGCGAGGAGCCTAGATAAATCTCCAACACTTAAGTAGGAATTCTGGAGTACGATAACTAAGTTAACGTAGGCCCCGGACCATAGTATTTGAAACACCGTTAATACGAAAGCAGCATCAACAACACTTCTACTTGACAGATTTCTGTTTATTTTTAGCAAAACTTGACCTTGAATACTTGCTTTCTACTTGCTTGGAACTGGCTACTTCTACTTGCATATGAGTATAAATTTACGGCATTACATCTACTTGTGTGGCAACTTTGGCTATTTTGGCCACCTCTTCAACAATTACGCACTTACCTAGTCTGACTTGCGCTGGTACTTCGCCGTCGTAACTTCCCGGTGCTGCTTCCAATGTAAACATCGTCGCTGGACGGGTCAAGCATCCAATAGTTGCCCTGCAAGACAGCAGTGTCGGTTACTCCATTTTGTAGGTAAACACTAGGCGTTGGCCTAAAGTAAGTAAGCGTTCCGTAGAAACGAACGCAAAGGTAACGTATTTACCTTCCCCGGGTCGTCGTATGGTCTTGGCACTTTGAAGAAGCATTTGTTGAGTGATAAGTTGTGACGGATGGAGTTTTGCCACGCCTGAAAAACAAGAGACTCGTTGCCTTTCGTTCTCGGAAAGTGTTTTTCAACATATACGCTCGCGCGACTAATCCGAATTCTGCACTTGTAAACAATTAAATACGAAGTGCGCGTTTTGTCATTACGTATCCAGATGCCGGGTCTATATCACGGTACCGATCAAAGCGACCGCCGCTTATTATACGGATTGCAGGAAACATGAAAACACGCCACTGTATACATATTGGAAAAGCGATTGTAAAGACTTTGTACAAAAAAAGGCTCAAACGCATCAAATCCTGTCAGTACACGGCGACGCTGTGGTCGCGAGAAATAACGTTTAATCCACCTTATTCGAATAATAAGACCGCAGCTACCAAAATTAGGTGCCGTTCAATTTCGGCAGCGACAATACAAATCACAGGAAAACTAGCTGGCAAATATGTTTCGGTATAGCCGAAAAGTCGTGACGCATGGCTCGGATTATCCGAACTAAGCCCATATCAAACGAATTTTTCGGTAGGTGTAAACCGATATGCATACGTTCCGCAGTGTAATACCGACAATAAAGGAATTGTGCAATGCTGCGATCAAAGCAAATTGTGTTGCCAACAAATCCCAATCAATTACACAAGCAGATGTAAACAAAGTGCGTCCGTGTTATTACGAAATGTCGTAAATTATTGGAGGTAATGAGAAAACCCATAAACCTCACCGAAATAAATGACCACTTAAATTATAAACATAACCGTAGAATGTATACGCCTTTGGTCAATTAAGAAGTGAGTCGTCAAAAGCCAAGTTGATAAATGAGTAATCATGTCGCGCGGCGACAGAGCACGTGCTAAAAGTTATCCCTCAACAAACAGACATGCGAGATACAAGTGTCTCATATGTATAACCTTTCTTAAATGTGATTCGACATGTTTACGGTACAAACCTGTTTGTTTTCCTTATAGTATGGAAAATTCGTGGTAATGAAGTTGTAAATCTGACTCAGCGTGAGGCGCTTCTGTGGACTTTGCCGGATCGCCATCATAATCAGGGCGTTGTAGGAATAGGGCGGCTTTTTGCCGAATTCTGCGATGGAGGAGTGCTGAAAATAGACGGGCAAAGTTAGTATTGAAAAATAAACGAATTATAGTTATCCACGGTACGAATTACATGGTTCTAAAACAATTTAAACTGCTATTTGCTATATTCAAATTCGATTTTTCATGACGTAAGCTTTGTTATCTATAACATGCCATTCGCGCTAATTCATCAAGTATTTCCTTGTATGCGAAAACATCCGAATTCAATCAAACTAGTCAGTAATATGAGAATGAAACTTATCGTTGGAGATTTGTGATACACTTTCTCAACTAGCGAATCTTTAGGCTTAAATCACGGGATAAATTTCAAATCTTAGGCAGGGTTTATTATATATTACATATCACCAAAACAGTGCGTCCACCAGTTAAGAGTACAACTCCATCGAACGTTGGTATTCACAGACCTTCACCAAGTCATAACTTACATCAGGAATATCACCGCCCTCCATTTTGTTGAGGACGCTGGTCTCTACGTTTTTCGCACAACCCATCGTATTTCGTTGTTTGTTTTTTTCAGACAATTCGCATACCCTTATATGAAACAGGCTGACCACTATCCAAACTTTTCAGATCCGTGTGTTATAAATGTTGCATAATTTGTTTCTAGTTAATTACTTCGTGCGCGCTAACGCAAATGAAACATGGAGATACATAGTCGGCTTAAAACTCGGAAGATCTTTAACGCATAAAATACACGAACCTGCTGTTACTTTCTTGGTGCGGTAGAGTTGTTTTCTGTTCTTTAGTTTCGTTTTCAGCGGGCGTCACGTCATCGCACTGTCGATCCCACAAGCCCTCTCGAATGTCTTCGTCTTCCATCCGGACTTCCTCCTCTTCCGAAACCGATTCTTCCGGGTATCGCTGCGGAAATTTCTCTTCACTGCTACAATCGCTTAGTTCACTTTTCACCGAAGCGGTGTCGGAGGGCCGACGTGAGCCGGTTGCCGCAATGTCTGGACTCATTAGGACTTTTACAGACATTAAGATAATTCGCTGTAACGCAAATATGTCGGCGATGTTAGCAACAATCTCTTCCGGTATGTTCAAACTGGATAATATATACACACGATACACGGTATATACTCATTAACGCACATCTAATCGCTTCTGTTCTCCTGCACGGTCTATTGTCGTTAAAAATCTCATTTGTGACAGTGAATATTCCTTGTAATATGAAATGTATCTTCTTGGCCATTTTAGGCTGTAAAATTGATCAATAGTGCGAATTCGACGAAACACATTGGCGTAAAGTTACGACAGCTTATGTATTCCTACCTATCAGCGAGCTGACGGA
>ATSW01013902.1:0-13415 GCA_000444245.1 Botryllus schlosseri | reverse complement strand
CCGGATTGAACTGAAAACTGAACAGTGAACATAATGACTTGGAATCGGACTTGAGTCAAAACAGGATGACTCGGACTCGACCCTCTACTGGCTGACTTGGACCCGGACTTTGAAAATGACTCGACTTGACTCAAGTTAAAACTATAATAGTGAAATTGACTTGGAACCTTGTAACTTGGTTACAACCCTGGCCCCGTGATCTTTTTCGCATGAAAATAAATAAAATTGTACACGTTTTTCAACAAAAACAGTGAAAAATAGCACGGTTTCACAGGATATGACCGTTTTACGTAGCCCTGATTGCCATAACTTGAGAACATGATATATCCTTGCGTTATAGAAAACTGTCCACGGGCAAAAAGATGGCGGAACCCGACAAGCCCCCGGAAGCGCCCCAGGCCGTCAAACCCTCCCCTCCGAAATCCGCGAAAAAGAAAACGGCCTTCGAAGACAACCGCAAAATCGTCTCCAAACCCCCGCCGCCCCTCGTGGTCCGGTCCGAGAGCTCCCCGGGCCGGTCGAAAAAGAAGAAACGCCGCCGTAAGCGACTCTGGTCGCACGCCATCGAATCAAACCCCGAGCGGGACGTGCCGCCGAGTAAAGTCTTGAAACGCAGCCTCAGCGCCACGGCCGGCGAGGACGTTTCCTCAAACGACTCCAGCCGGGGCAGTGTGGGCCGGCGGTCTTCCGTGTTGTTTAACAAAAAGAAGAGACGTTGTGAGCCTGTTTTGAGTCGCGACTCGGATAACGCCGGGTCAAAGGCGGGCTGTGATGTTCGTGCTCTGTCTGACTCGGCGTTGAAAATGAGTCTGCCGGGGCATGTGCGGAAGACGAGGTCTTCCGACTCGAACGAGTCGGGGGACTGCGGCGGGGCAGTGTCGGATAACAAAGGGAAATCGTTGACGAACGGATACTTGTCCTGTCCGGGTGAGTGATTTGCGGAGATTTACTTCTAGCTTTCGGAGCGATCAATTTTCAAGTAGGCTTTCACTGGCTACTTGATAAAATTGTTAGGTTGGCTAAAAAAACGCTGCACACCAGCTTTGACTCAATTCCAACCTGTAGCAGCGAGATTCGTGCAGTAGAAAGTTTTGAATCTATGATTAAAAAATAGAAAAATAAAATCCCAAAATTTATCCGTCAACCCCGTAAATTGTTAGGCTGTCAGTAGAGATGATGTACACCACATTTGGCTCAATTCCAACCACTAGGAGCGAAGTTATTGCAGTAGAAAAATTTGGATTTGAATAAAATAGTATTTACGGTGACTAGCTCCTTGAATATTTATTATAAAATCATGGGATTAGAAATTTTCCACCGCAATAACTTCGCTCCTAGTGGTTGGACTCAGCCAAATTTGGTGCGCATCATCTCTACTGACAGCCTAACAAATTTACGGGGTTGACAGAAAAATTTTGGAATTTTATTTCTCTATTTTTTAGTAATAAATTCAAAACTTTCTACTGCAAGAATATCGCTTCTACGGGTTGGAATTGAGCCGAAACCTTGCAAAGTATACTCAACCATGCAGTCGAGGGTTGTTTTTGAGCAGATTTGGAATGGCCTGTAAACGAGCCAGGCCTAATCTGACTTTAGAAAGTTGTTCACTTTATTCTTCGACTCGCTATGCGGCGTTAGTATCAATACCCGGCCCTGGATATGAATAAATTAGGAACCTGGCCACCGTAAATACTATTCTATTCGAATCTAAATTTCTCGACTGCAATAACTCCGCTTCCACTGGTTGGAATTGAACCAATTCAGGCGATCAATATTTCTATATATAACTGAACAATTTCATGGGGTGAACAGAAAATTTTGTATGATAAATGAAAAACTTCCTTCTCTGTAGCAATGCGGTATAAGTATCCGGTGCAATTTGAGAAAAAAAGAACACCCCTAATGTACATGCCCACGTGGGTTGTTTCAACACCTACCCATCTTTTCATTGTATTGCGGTCTTGTGGTGCATTGAACAGATGAAATAATTAATAAACTGATACTAATACTGACCGATGATACTGATACTGACAGATTTCTTATTTTTGCCTCGTTCTGCAGCCAACAAAAACGCTAGGTCTGGTAGCTTCAGTCGGTACCGGGACGAGTTAAGGCGGCGGCGCACAAGCTCAGACACGGACACCACATCGACTTCAAGCGGCAACGATAACGGGTACTGAAACATCTAATTTTCCTGTAAAACAATGTGTTTCGCTTCCTACGATGGTCCGAATTTTAACGCCGTGCTGGAGCTCTGCGCAAGTCTGGTCTGGTCGTGTGATTTTAGTTTGTTTTGAAATATTTGCTGCGACTTGATCTGAGCTGGTCTGTAATTATCAACGGTTATGAATATTCAGGGTTGCCGTGCCATTCTTTATTCTCGGGTAACTCGGAGCCACATATTTGTAAGAGTTCTGGAACGGACGACAATCGTGCCAGGCAATTTCTCTGCCAGATCGTCGTACACCGTTTTGGTGCGATATGCGCTTAAAACTAGACAGCCTCGAATGCATGCTGATACCTCGTGCTGAATGAGTGTCGTTGAATAATGACGGCATTGATTGTTTGGTACAATGTTGCATAGCAGTGAACATCTGAGGAGGGTGTTGGTGATGATTTTCGATTGAATCACGTCATACTACGGCCAATGTCGACACCACGTATTCGTGAATCTGATTGGTGCGCAGAGAGGGCTATTAATTTACGAATTTTCCCAGAACACTCTCCCATGGTTCATAGCGCCCGCAGCGCACCCTTCATCTTTCAACCCCCGCAATCGCTCAGTTTGCAGCTAGCGCCCCCTACGAAGTCGTAATCGCCCCAGGGGGGGCGCTGCCCACTTCGAGAACCGTTGTAGTAGACCATTACCCGTGACGAGTGTCAGCCGAAAATTTTTGGGCTTATTTCAATAGGGATATAATATTCTATTGTGTATTGAAGTTCTGAACTTGAATCTATTCAAATACTTGAACTTGGGTACCTACAATGAATATGACCTCCTTCATCCGTGCGATAATTGAAAATTAGATCTCCGAATTCAGTTCCGCTCAAAATATCGCAATGGCTATTTTTCGAATCTGTTCCAGGAAAAGCGAAAACAAGAAGAAAAAATCCACGAAAATGGGCCTCTTCATGTCGCGACGCGCCTCTTGCTCCGTCATGGAAGCCAGGCGGCGTACCATGGGGCGCGACAACAGCCCTACCTCATCCAACTGCGATTCGGACGACGTGAAAGGCGCGCCAGGAGGTGCGTAAAATTTTAGTTCCACGCTCGGGATATTTTCCCCGCAACGCCAATTTTGCGTTTTAGTTCCGCGCAAGCGACGCAGGACCACGGGCAGTTCGTCAACGGAAGATGATGGTGATCCGTGCAGTCTGGCGCCACTGGACCTCGTGTGGGCTAAGTGCCGCGGATACCCTTCTTATCCAGCCCTGGTAATGTTTTGTTCGTTGATTTATTAATGCTTTCATCAGTTCAAAACACCGCGGGTTTGCGATAAAATGACAGGATAGGAAGGATTTGAAATGACTGAGACACCTAGGCCTAGGTCTGTAATATTTGGTTTTAAATTTTACTGGTCCGTAAGCTGGCAAGGTTGAAAACCACTGTTTTTGAACAACTAATAAACTCCACCCTTGAATGGATTTGAGCCAAGTTTTCAGCAACGTATTCCAGTGTTGGATGACTCTACATTTGAATCATGCTTTTGAGCGACTTGAATTGTCTTGACTCGAGTCACAGCCCGAAGATGAGTTGACTTGACTTAAACTCGACGTATTAGAACTGTCGAACGACTCGTGGCTAGAGCCATATTGTCGAGTGACTCGAGTCTCTTTGAAAATTTGTATGACTCGACTCGTGAGCGGAGAAATTTTAAAATGACTCGGGTCGACTCAAGCCGCTCTTGCAGGGTTTTAACCAAGTCGTAAGGTTCCGAGTCGCAAGTCAATCTCACTTTTATAGGTTTGACTCGAGTCAATTCAAGTCATTATCAATTCACAACCGATTCAATTCAGCTAGTAGAGGGTCAAGTTCGAGTCATAGCATTTGGACTATTTTCCAAGTGTCAGGACTAATAGACGAAATAATGTGGTTACTTTACTATTCTTTGAAGTTACAATGAAATGTCTGTCTTGGCGTCCTCGTCTCGAGTCATATGACTTCGTTTGAGTCGTGCACAATGACTTGAGTACAAGTTGAGTCAATACAAAAATGACTCGAGTTGAGTTTGGCAACGAATTCGAGTCGCTGCCCTAAATTGACTTGACTCGGACTCGATGTGCGAGAACCGTGACCCGACTCGTGAATCTGCTTACAAAATTTTGAAATGACTCGACTTGACTCGAATGCTGTGACTCAGTCCCAACACTGAGGTATACGGACGGGTGCCGCAAAGTTAAGCCGGATATCAACATAAGTTTGTGAACCTCTGTCGCAGATCATTGATCCGGCGATGCCGAGGACCGGGTATCAGGACAACGGCGTACCGATTCCTGTCCCGCCGTTCGACGTTTTGAAGGCGGCCGACGACCGTCCGAAAACGATGCGACTTTATCTCGTGCTTTTCTTCGACAACAAACGAACGTGGTACGTGGGCCTTACAGTAAAAACGCTCAAATGGCTCTTGATTTAATTTGCAATAAAGTCCGCATTTGTAAGCTTGTGTCTGTTGGCAGATTCAGTTTACTTGTAGGTACCGCGTACCGGTATGCGATCAAGTGACATAATGCTCGGTAACGAATTCAACTGGTTGTTTGATTACGCTACACACGTTTTCTAGCAAAACTGCTTACTTTGTACTTTGTACTTATTTATGAGTGAAATGAAACCTCATGACGGATCCTACTTTTGGAGACCACCGGCTCGAATACTTTACATATTTTTTTTTTTAAGTTTCGACATAGAAACTTGAATTTGCCACCCCTACTTGTAATTGAGACTTAACCAAATCTACCCAACCTCTCGGCGCGCTTGAAGTTGTAATTCTTCACATGCCTTTTGTGCTTCTCTGTACGCTCAAAGTAGTTTTAACCTCGAGTAGTTTTAAGTCTACTAATTATTAATTATGGAACCACCTACCGTGATGACTATTATTGCAAATCGGAAATTTCGAACACCAGTAACTTCACTTCTGCTGGTTGGGATTGAGCCAAATTTGTGACACATTGTTCGTTTGGACAAGTTAACAATTTCATGGAGTTACCAGTAAAAATTGAAAAAAAATATTCATTTTTTAATAAGTCTATAATTTTCGAACTTCAATAGCTTCACTTCTGCGGGTTGGGATTGAGCCAAATTAGGTGTGCAGTTTTTTTTTTTAATTTTATCGAACAACCCTAATGAACACCGATGACGTGACTGAGCATTAAGGCTGTTCAAAAAAAAAACTTTTTCAGATTTCACTACTTATTTCATTATTATGTTGGCTAAATTCCGACCAGTAGAAGCAAAGTTGTTACTGTAGAAAAATTTGAATTCGAATATAATAGTATTTACGGTGGCTAACTATTTCATTATTTACTATAAAAACATGGAATTAGAAATTTTTCTACTGCAATCACTTCGCTTCGGGTGATCGGAATCGAGCCGAATTTGGTGTGGCTCATCTCAACTGACAGCCTGGCAATTTTATAGGGTAGACAGGAAAATTTGAAATTTCATTTTTTAAATAATAATTTTAAAACTTTCTACAGGTAGGAATTGGGCCAAATGTGGTGTGCAGCGTTTTATTTCGCCAACCTAACAATTTTATCACGTAGCCTGTGAAATCTGAAGAAATTTTGATTTTTTTAACGTTGTAAGCATTTTAATTTACAGGCAGTGGCTGCCCGCGTCGAAGCTGAAGCCTCTGGGCCGCGACGAAAAGTCCGACCAGCTCCGCCTTTACGAGGGCAAGCGTCCCGGAATTCGACGCAGCGTGACCCAGGCCTATGACAGGGCGATCATTCATCAACGCAAGGTGGCCGGGATCATCCCGGAAAGCGACGACAACGNCAACAACGGGAATTTGGCGGAGGAGGANGACTCNAGCGACTCGGTNCANTGAGATTTGCGGTTNTNCCGGCTTGAAATGTTAGCGAGATGAAATGCTATTGCTCGAAGGTTTACCGTGATGTACTCGGGAGTNTTTCNGNCCGTTATNTGAACGGCGGNCGTTTATCGGTAAAAAGTGCTTTAATATTTACATTTGTTTCACGGCACGTAAGCAGGGCTGGGCAAAAAAATCGCTAATACTTGAGCAGTTGAGCGCCAACTATAACTGATTTGACCTTCCTGCATAATCGTAATGAGGATAATCACTTTCAAAGTTCAAATATGTATCATTTTGCTGCCGCACGAATATTCGCNGCCGAGTTTGGTCAACCGAGATTTCGAGGCTTCAACAGTTGAAATAAAGNATTGANGCTCTATTCCTCATTCATGAAATACTACTGAAGTTATGTCTCTGGAATCGTTACAATTGATAGNATGCTCGGATTCGGTTACTGAAATCACNGCGCCCAGCCCTAAGTGATTNTAGTTATAGTTTCGCAACAACCTNNAATGCGANACTNTATCTGGCGATGGAAGTCGTTGTGATAGTTTTGTTTAGTCTTTATACCGCAGGCTGATTGTTTTGAGTGGTTTTCGGATGAACTGCGCACGTGGGATCGCAATTTTTATTTTCTTCATTTATTACGTAGTCAATGCTACTCTATTTATGAGGACATGTTAACACCTGTGTCTCCAACTCTATTAATGTTCTTCCTATTTCATTCGCCGATTTTCAAAGAAAGTCTTGTTACGTGTCTNGATTTCGNGTCGCTATTGTAAATATTCAATACATCTCTTTTGTAGTATCGCGGAAANNGACTTGATTTATTGCTTCCAGCTAGTGGTNGGTTNNTGTTCTAANNNGGCAATACAGGGTTGTTTCTCACAGTGGGCATAGCACCAAAGCTGTTGACAGAGGTAGCAATTATTATTGGTAATAGTCATTTCTGAAGAAGTAGATTGGGACGAGGCGTCGCTATAGTCTGAGGACATTACCGGTGAGGGCTGTCAAAGTTGTAAGATGCAAGTCTGCAGCCAAGGCAACAAGTCCCAGTGCAATTGTATTAAAATTATATCAACCGTTGTACACTCAAGTTGTCATTAGGGTTGACAATTACTAAAATACTATTCTACTTCACAGGCAGTAGTTTGGAAACGATCGTAGTAGGCAAGATCCACATGAATATTCCAAGAAGTAGAAGCACTGAAGTAGCGTATTTTGTTGATTGACCACACCTGACTACCAACTGAATGCACATTTGTCCCCAAAGTGGGATTTTCTGATCAGCTTCCGACAAAACAGCTCGTTGCCATGAACACAGCAGCCGTAAACAAGTAAAATTTATTCAATAAGACATTCGTGATTGCACAGTGAAATATATTGCCTACAGATGATATCAATTATCAACAATAAATGCATGCTTCATCAATTGATGATCACATAAATTTTCTGTAGCGCATACCAAAGTGGGATCTCAGAAATTCTTTCCACATGGATAACAGGATAAAACTATCGATGGCGTCTTAAGCTAATATTTATTGCCACGGTCTACATGGGCTTAGCTTACACCCTTCATTTTTCCTCACTAATCTTCCCTTCCACCCCGAACAGTATTGAAAACATTTCCCGGCTTTGGTGTCCCGCTAGATAAGCGGCAAATTGTCCGAGATCCATGTGATAGTCTCTGCCGCCGTGCACACCAAAGTTTTTTTCGGATACAGGTTCGAAAAACTTTTTAACAAAAGAACCGCTTCCGTCTGGTTTGAAAACACCATCCTCTCGGTGAACGAGGGATAGTCTCTTCCAAGTTTGACGCCTCATCCTAAACAGAATAAATTACATAACATCATCTGGATGATTGCAAATGAAACATGTGTATGTGCAAAAGAGCGTGTGTGTCATTTCACCTCTTAATATCAAGTCAGTGGTTGGTGTGGGAATTACAATACGTTGTATTTTGAAATTTAAAAAGCATTACGAGTATTTCGATAGATTTATATGCCTCTACGTGTGAAATTGTTACAACTACCTAACCTGGTGATGCAGCCGCTCAATCATGGTAACAACAAATTTTCTCAAAAATCACACCAGTGTGTGCATGATTTTGAACGTATTCACTGATTTAACAAACTTCTGTAATAACACCCTGTGCCAATCTAATTCGTCAAACTATTTGAGTAGTTTTGAGACCCTTTGCGTTCTACCATTATTTGAAATGGCATGGCTTGAAAATTGCAAATTCTACTTAAAAATTGATTTGTCCTTCATATATCTTGCCTCAACTTAGACTTAATAACATAGCGTACACACATCTCGTTAAAATTTCATATCCTCGTCACTAGATCATTACATCCTTACCCTTATTTCTCGGGTAATCTACCTTCCACTCCGAACAAATGGAAGAAAATGTGCCCGCATTCATGTTCCTTCATGTACTTGTAAAGCGACCCCATGCTCATGTGATTTCCTCGATTTCCGCTCACTTCAAAACTCGCTTCTTCCATCCCGTCAAAGTTTCTTTCTTGTCTCTCTCCTAACATCTCTCTATGACGGACTTCAATATGCTTCCAGTTGAGCCTCTTAATCCTGGCAAAGATAACCAAATACTCTTCACTGATGCACAAAAAGAGCAAAAGTAAAGAACGCTATCAAAAACCACTGCGCTGCATAATTAGGCAGTACTGATTCTACGTGATGTAGATGTAGCATTTAGATGATCTTCATAGATGCTGAAGACAATACAGACATTCCTGCTTCAATTTGATGTCAACTTCTACATTCTACTGCCACATGTTACGGCGTTAGCTGTAATTCCAAATAGGTTTGGATCAAATATGTTTAAAGAGTATGACCTTAACTTCAGCCACCCAAAATAATGATGAGTAAGACGAATTTTTTTTACCCAAAAAACGAGAGATGTTGACCTAAAAATTTAAAATTTAAACATTTTTTTACCTTAAAAACTTGATTTTGACAAAATTTTGACCTCATGTATGTAAATTAAGTGTTTTCGCACGTGTTAGAATTAAACTACTTATCTTCATTTCTGGTTGGTCTGTCCTTACAAAAAAATATTTTTACTCAACAACTGACAAATTTTTACATGAAAAAACTTTATTTTAACGAAATCTGAACCTATGAAGAATTCCAGTAGTTACACCACGCATTATGGTAGAAATAATTAAAATTTGTTGTATTACGACGTAAGATACGTTCCTACATTGTCGGGTAGAAAGTGTCCGTCCTTACCAAGTGGCTTGCCAGGAATGGAGAAAGAACTTAAAAAATATTGACTACTTCTTGACATAACGCTACAATTTTGACAAAATTTTGACGCATTTTAAGATGTAAAAAAAATGAAACACGGGACATATATTTATAATCTAATATTCGATTGACATTTCAACTTTAGATAATAATCGGGTCATCAAGACGGTCTACAAACCTCAGTCGAAATTCCTCGCAACTTTTACTCGGCCCCTCGACGCACACAACTCCCGGTTTTCCCGGCATGCTGAACCCCGTCAGATTCAATTCCTTTGACCATTCCAGAATATTTTTCCGTTTTACTTTGTTATAAATGTGATGGCTGTAGATCCATATGCGCGAAAAGTCTTGAGGCACGTCGGCATTTGCTTCCTCTTTTTCGAGACAAGTCTCACCAGCGTCTGCGGTGACGAAGTTCTGGCCGTTTTCATTAACCCACTCAACCACCTGGTAATACAGATGATATGTGCTGATTACATATTTCAAATCATACCAAAATAAGTTGTGTATAGGATAGGGCTGTAGTGACTAACTTGACTTGAGTCATTTTATTTGAAATGGAATATAACTCAACTTGAGTCACTATGTGTATTGACTCGACTTGGACTCGAGTCATTGCGCATGAATTGACCAAGTCATATGACTCGACACTCGAACGGCCAACACAGGCATTTCCTTTAAGAATAGTAAAGTTATTATTTTATTGGTTATTGGTATTTTGTCTGGTAGAATTATCACAGTAGTATAGGGCCAGAAGCTGTGTGGGAAATTACTACCTTATATTATGGATACAAGGCATGCGATATAACGTAAGCAGAGTCGCAAAACTCGAAACTGAACAGTGAAAACGATGACTTGACTCAGACCCGAGTCTCAACACTATGACTCGGTCTTGACTTTGTGGTAAATTGAAAATGGCTCGACTTGAACAAAAGATATAAAAGTACGATTGAATTGTGACTTGGTTACAACCCTGGCATAGGATATGTTGTTAATATGCCACATTCATTCCCTCAGAGATTTGTACGATACAAACTCAGAAATAGCAAATTTCACACATCTCCAATACCTTATATTGCTCCGTTCATCACAAGTATTGGAATATTGTGACACATAAGTCCACAATAATGTCATCTGGTATTTGAAACACATTTCAGAACAGGTGTAAAGTGTGTGCGAGTAATTATGGTGATTCGGGGTAAACATATCATTTGTTTCTTATCATTTTTTTTTTACTTTAAAAAAAAGGAAGGCCTATGTATAAAGAGGGAATCGATGATAACGACCCAATATTGCATACAAACATTGTTTCCCCTTTTATGGATTTTCCTTATGAAATCAATTTAATTGAATAATTCATATTCATATTGAAATAAACCCGAATTTTTTCAAGGGTAAATGTAAGCAACTAGTGGACTAAAGTTGCTGACGATTACCCTTGATGACAAGTGTCAGCCGAATATATTTGGGTATATTTCATTATGACTATATTATTCACTAGTATATTGAAGTTCTGTACCTCCAACTCCAAGAAGCTCTTTAAAATCATATAGTTACCTGAAAAATCCGAGGATCGCCAACTTGCAGTTCTTCAATGAAATCTTTCAAGGCTTCATTGATGCTTGAATACTGCGATTTACTCAAGTTTGGGGATCTTTAAGCAATGGAAATATTTTATTTAGTGCCGAATGCAATGGAAGATATGAATGGTGGAAATATTAACAGTTAGCTCACCTGATTAATGCTGATATTCGCTCTTGCGATGGGTAGTTCAAGTGCAGGTTGAATTCTACATCGAAAGTACAATCCGGATCTTGTAGCCTCAATTTCACAGTGAATATAAGAATTCGGAAAGGGTCTTCACCATCGTCCTCGACAAATTTTCGCAGCTCGCTGAATACCAGAAGATCATCCACCACGATGTCACTTTCGTCAGGATACATACTACGCAGCATTTCCAGTTCTGATAACTGTGTTTCCACGTCCATAAGTCGAGAAGACATGATGCTTTGGCACATTCATTTATCGTGTACCAGTTTACGCTCTGTATATAGGTTGCTACTATTCTATCAGCTGCAGGCAGTTTGCAGTTGGCATTTGTACTGCTACGTTCACGATTGGCACACCCCTGACATACCTCCCGATTTCATTGACTGGGACCCTAGGACCGGATGGGAATTCCTGCTGACATTGTCCACCAATATTCATGCATGCCAGTCAATAAGTTTCGCTTTAAATTTTTGAGGAATAATCTCGATACTTATCATGTCAAATCAGTAATGGAGTCTACCTTGACCCGAGGCATTCCTGAAGCAAAAGTAGGCCGGGTCATGACCTCAAGCGGACGGCGTATATTTTCCGAATTTTCCTTCTTGTTGTTGTTGAAGATTGCATTTGTGGTTGATCGCCTGCAAATTCATCGCTATCTACCTGCTGTTTTCTTCGGGCCGAGGTGGGAGGTAGGTGCGATTTATCATTAAGACATACGTAAACTATTACCTGGTCCTTATTGAAACATTATGATATAGAAGACAGATAGATATTAGACTCTATTTATAATCTTTAAATGATGGTATTGCAAGCTATGGCGTACTGTATAGGCGTGTGATGTATCGTGGGAGTTTATTCACTGTTAGTGTCCTATGATGGGTTAGGTATCAATATCCACACTCCATGTGAAGATCAGGCATGCTTTAATTGTGTGGTAGTCGGTACAGCAACAATATAGCTTATTTGTTGCTCAATGAGAAGTCAATTCTTGACTGCTGTGACCCTGACGGTTAAGTGATGTGTCGGTAATCAGATCGAATAATTCTCAACTTTCAACTCAAGTTCTTGATCATGGCATCATGGCGACTTCCCCAAAACACTTCTTCAACACCACCTCCGGGGGTTTATTCGAAAAGTAATGGAACTTCGCGAACGATCTCCGTGGAAAACATGCAAGTAGGCGTAAGACTGGCATTATCGTGTAAAAGCATGGTCGTCATTGCATCAAAATTTAGTAGCCTGGTTTATGTCGGTTTTTGATCCAATGCTGGAGATGACCTGGCTGCAACATTTCAGAATTGCTGGCATGCTTAGGCCTATGTACATTTGAATGCGTCGTTTGGGTAAACAAATATGAATCTTGTTTGGCTTTTCTTCGATTACGTGAGGTGTAACCTACTGGCTTAATTAAACAGGGAAAGACCATTAAGGAATCAAGCAACCGGGTTTGTTGTGTGTGTAACTGAACTTTAAGTGTGCAGGCGTCTTTTGGACATGTTCTTATCTTTGGTATTAGGCCTATATATGTATGGTAGGGTGTATGCCAGACTGGAAACAGTGGTTGTTTTCGGCAATAAGTTGTGCGTAACAGATGGGTTTCTTGCATAGAATAATTATGTAATTAAAAGGAAAGTTACGTGTGACGTCAGCAATTCCTCTCTGGATATATTGTTAGATATGCGAATTTCATCGATTGACTTCACCAAGGCGTTTCAACCCATTCCTTTTGTATTGCAATTTCATTGCATTGCATTCATTGCATTTCCTTTTGTATTGCAATTCTTCTGGTATACATCTTGGATTGCAAAATTATCATGAAGCGATGACGTAACTGTCTGTGGCGAGTTGGTGTGATTATGTTCACAATAAGATCTGTCATGTTTACAATAACATCAGACGCTGTGTTCACCTTATTGTGAACATAATCGCAGCAACCCTGTAGCACTACACTAGTCCATTAATTATATGTTTCTTCGTACTGGAGCATTTGCTACGTCTTGTCTGAGTCCTTTCGTCGATAATATGTTGTTGGCCTATCAATTATTCTAAGTGTCAGATCCCTGCGAAGTTTCACAAATTTCTTGGTTGCCATCAATAAACACTGACTATAGTAAGGAAATAAAACTTACAAATTCAGACAAATCTTTCAACAACGGTACAGAATAAAAAATATTATCTATAAAAACTTATTCGTTTTTGAAGTATTTTGTTTTGAAGAATGGTAGTAATAATGTGATGTTGATCGCGTGCGCACATTTACCGCCGATGCATCTTGGTCTGATTTCTTTCATTGAGAAATCATGGAGAATATTTCATATTTCCCCTTCTCTTCTTTGAATTTCA
>ATSW01013901.1:1008-14778 GCA_000444245.1 Botryllus schlosseri | reverse complement strand
TTGTACTGCTGTGTAGTTGATGATGAGATAAAAGAAGTTAGGTTTTGAAAGATTCATCAACTGGGTGCGGCATGCAGACCAGAGTTTGGCAAACTATGTATAAAATGTTGATGAAGTCGTGTGAAAGTCTCAGCCTGAATTACTTCTTCTAAACTGTTGGCTATTTTTATCTTAAAGATGACTCATAGTATTAATATAGTAAGTAGTAAGGCTTTTGTAGCGGTTTGTGTGTTGATTACTAAAGTGTAAACCCACACAATCCAATATGGGGACATTTCAATCTGTCACAATAGAAATTTCTTGCTTCACGTAACTGTGTGGCAACAACAGATAGCTGTATAGCAAGTGAAAGCGAATTGTCAGTGCCAGCAATGTACATACGGTAATTCGATAGATTGGTGTGTGTGCTCGTAGGTTCTTCACAGTAGGCCTATGTGTGTGTTTGGTCGCGTTTTGACTCTTTGAATGTTGTTAATTATGATAACAACACATACCGCAGCGTAACGATGTTCAGGTCTTCTGCGCCACGGCAATGCGTTTTTTAATGTTGCAGCCTTTGCTTTTGCAGAGTATATAAGTATGTTTACGATTTTGTCACTCTAACACATTCCCACTCATTATTAGGCTATATTTAGGCCTACTGTGATCTGACCTCAATTGGTTTTAAACTAATGGACTTCGATCTGAGCACCGTCATATCTAATGTGGTGGCCGACTCTGAGCATTTCTAGCTATATTCAAATGGTATTGTGCCGTTGAGGAGCATTTATTTGTGTTGTCATTTAGGTTGACTTCACGAGAAGTTGACCAAGCGGTCATTAAGATTAATGTTCTGTATTTTATTTCAGAAACAGTGCAATATATACATCAATTTGCAAGGTCTCGTTCCATTACTCGAATATTGTTGACACTGAATCAATGGCGTCCGTGATAGCGCCACTGCGAGTACTGCTCGTGAGACATCCATCCCATTATGTGAATGTGAGATACGAGAAGGAAAAAAGGAGTAAACTCTTGACCGACAACGACGAACCTGTTGCACTACGGATTGTCGGTACCTTACATTCGAACGTGAAAGTATGTGTTCAGGCGACGGTTAGAACCCTTGAAGGCGACATTCACGGAACCTACTATCTCTCTTGTGAATCATGGACTCATTCCACGAGTGAAAATCTGTATCTGGAGGGATTGCAAATATTCAAGAAAGCACAGGGCAAGAATGGCATGAGAGGACCATTCCGTATCAGATTTACCGCTCACTATGAAAACAAAACCGATTACGAAGCGTGGTGTGAGACCGATGATATGTTCGATGGTAGTTGCGGTCTTCGAGAAATGAATCCTCGTTGGGGCTATGCCAGCGGTGGGCAAGAAGTATGGATTCAGTGCGAAAGAGGTGTACCAATTACTAAAAACAAAGTCACGGCAATGGTGCGGCTTGGGGAAAAGGAGATTATGACCGCCGATTGCAGAGTTGATTGCGGGATTGTCAAATTCAATCTGCCGAAACTGCGTTTGGAGCGACCTCTGGGAGAGAGAATGCAGGCGACGGTTCAATTGAGAATCTGTAAAGGAAATGATTTAATCATGTAAACTGCGGCCATCGGATTTCAATACATACCAGATGGCAGTTGTGGACCTCCAAATTCGACTAAGCCTGTCACTCCGATGAAAATCATTTCGCCAGAATGGCCTGCAAAGACGTTTGAAACCTCCATGCCACCAGATCGCGCTTGCGACCATGCAGATTCTATTAAGCCTGCTACTGGACAGAAAAGAAATGTATCGCTACATCGGACATTTGAATCTTCCACGCCACCTGAAGTGAAGAAAAGCAGGTACCTACCTCCGGAATCGGAACAAGTGCCTATCTCGGAAGTCTCGGCAAATGCAGCACCAGGCCTTCCCAAAACGTTTTCCGAACCGGGAGATACTCCAAAAGAGAAAGTTCGCTTTCACGAACGTATGGATGATGACTCGCAATTCATTTGTGACGACACATATAATGTCAAGATTCTTGCGCAAGACCCGATTGCCTTGTTTGTAACCAATGCACCAATCCCTGGTGCAGCCAAGCAATGTGAAGATATAACCGAAAAGGTAGAGTCGTATCACAACGCCATACTGTCCACTGAACAAAGCATGGGGTGCACTGCTGACCTGACGATGGTTAACTGCTCTGCCAGTACCTTCCAACGGCAATCACAGCTGGACTAGATGGCAATGGCCACTACTTTTGAGACACCAAGTCTGCTGCCCCCACCTAACTACCGAACTCAAGAAATGGACTCAAATCGCGACTTGCTTGACGAGACAATGCAAACTTCTCCCGATGAACGAGACATTGCCACTTCAGGTGTGCTGCTTTCGCAAAGTGTAAAGTTGTGTGCTCCAGGCACAGCTCAACAATCTTATCGTCTGCAGTCTACCTCCAACTTCAAAGATCCTCCAAACAGGGAATGTAATTATGATGAATTCCCGGAGATATCAAAGGATATTCATGATCAGTTTCCACCAGACGACAAATGGGAGTCAATTATGCAGTTGAGTTATCCAGTTGATTTGCATTGAGCTTCTAGAGATTGCGATTGCAGCCGTCATATATCGTTTCTGCTTTGAGATGAATGCCTCTGCATGTACTGTACAAGTTATGGCCTGGAGGAGCATTTTATGCTCATTTTTTCTGGCCGAATTTTTTACATTCCACTGAATCATGTGCCTTCTATGAATTAATTTATAAAATGCTTGAAATGATTGTTGATTGCGATGCTGTATTTTTTACGGTAGTTATTGGTTTCAGAAAATCGACTTCCTACTTCTATATCAATGAAATTATCTCGCATTGTAGGCATATTTTTTCCCGTCTTTCTAGAATTTTCCCCAATGATGAATTCCGTCGTTTACAATGTAGCTCATTTTTTTCACAGCTTCAATGTTTCAATCTATTCCAGTTCGATCGTTGTGCCTTAACATACCACAGTTTAATTTTTATTGTTGTGTCAGCTATTCTTGAATACTGATTTTTAGATTGTACAGTGTTTCTAGATTTATATGATCTTGTGATCTGTTCTGTCACAGAAATTTGTTGTGTACTTTTAATGAATTACATAAACTCAATTGAACACAGTGCCTTCAAAGGAGTGAACATAGCAAAACTTATGCAATATTAAGATATTGTATTATTCCTTGATCATTTGTAACCGATTTGACTTGGCATTTTATTTTTCCGCCGACCAACTGAAATCGTTGTGTGACCACAAGTATCCAACTTTTCTATCATGAATCAGTTCCATTATTTTCTCTTCAAAACAGTTCATGGATTTTTACAAATATGAAATCCATTAATTTCTGATGAGTTGGTGTGTGACATCGTGACAAAGTTCCATTATTATTGTACTATATTCTTGTATCAATTTCTACACCATGTATTCCTTTCCAATTATCACAAATATGTAATCTGATTTATGGTTTCAGGTGAATATATATAACTGTTAGGCCTACTAGTTGATACTTTTAACGTTTTCTAAAGAGTATATCTGCTGTTGTTCGGTGCATAAAGAATCAGCTTTGGAGTCTTTCCTCTACCTGGAACAACCGACAAACTTTCTGTTGGTGACTCTGAATGTAAGTGCATGGGTCTACGTCAATGATATTCGGGTAACAGTACAGTAGTGTTGGTGCGATAGAACTCGAATTTCCTGTATATTTTGTCTTCTTAAAGAGAAAGCCGATTAACCCTTTGTAGTGGTTTGTTTGTTGATTACTGACGTGTAAAAGTCTCGACATTCCGATATGCCACAATGGAAATTTCTTACTGTGTATCACAAGTGGATTTTAGAGTGACAGCAACCGGTAGATGCTCGGCAAGTCCAAGCGAATTGTTACGGCCAGCGATGTACGTTATTTCAAAAAAGTGCTTCGTGTGCAAGTGCTCGGTAAATTCGTTCACAGTATGTGTGTATGTTTGGCTGCGTTTTGACTCTTAGCTTTTTGATAATAATAATAGCACCACACACCCCACAGGTGTTCAGGCCTTATGTTCCATGATATTCATGAAATGCATTTTTATATCTTCAAGTTCTTTGCTTTTGCATTATTTTATTAAGGCCTATTGTGATTTGACATCAAATGGTCTACAACTAATGGACTTTGACCTGAGCCCTGTTATATTTGATGTGGTGGACAACGCTGAGCATATCTATTTATATTCAAATGGTATTGTGCCCACTGGGAGCATTAATTTGTGTTGTCATTTAGCTTGATCAAGCAGTCATTTACATTGATGTTCGATTTTTTATTATTTCAGAACAGTGCAATATATACATCCATTACTCAATCAATGATGTCCGTGATGGTGCCACTGCAAGTACTGCTTTTGAGACATCCATCCCGTTATGTGAATGTGAGATACGAGTCTGAAAAAAGAAGTAAACTCTTGAGCGACGACGAGAAACCGGTTGCACTACGGATTGTCGATACCTTACACTCGGATGTGAAAGTATGTGTCGAGGCAGCAGTTGTAACCCTCGAAGGCGACATTCACGGAACCTACTATCTGTCTTGTGAATCGTGGACTCATTCCACGAGTGAAAATCTGTGTCTAAACGGATTGCAGATATTCAGGAAGGCAATGGGCAAGAATGGCATGAGAGGACCATTCCGTATTAGATTTACCGCTCGCTATGAAAACGAAGCGGACTGCATAGCATCGTGCGAGACCGATGATATGTTTGATGGTAGTTGCGGTCTTCGAGAAATGAATCCCTGTTGGGGCTATGCTGACGGTGGTCAAGAAATATGGATTCAGTGTGAAAGAGGTGTACCAATTGCCAAAAACAAAGTCACGGCAATGGTGTCGTTTGGGGAAAAGGACACCATGACTGCCGATTGTAGAGTTGATTGCGGGATCGTTAAATTCAATCTGCCGAAACTCCATCTTGAGCAACCTCTGAGAGAGACAATTCAGGCGACCGTCCAACTAAAAATCTGTAAAGGAAATGATGTAATCATGTTGACTAAGGCCATCGGATTCCAATACATACCAGATGGACCTCCAAATTCTATCAAGCCTGTTACTCAGATAAAAATTATTTCACCAGAAAGGGTTGGAAAGAAGACATTTGAATCCTCCGTGTCACCAGATCGTGCTTGTGACCATGCAGATTCTATCAAGCCTGCTGCTGGACAGAAAAGGAATGTATCGCTACAGCAGACGTCTGAATATTCCATGCCACCGAAAGTAAAGAAAGGTAGATACCTACCTCCAGAATCGGAACAAATGACTGTCTCCGAAATCTTGACGAACGCAACACCAGGACTACCCAAAACGTTTTCCGAACCGGGAGATACTCCAGAAGAGAAAGTTCGCTTTCGTGAATGTACGGACGATGACTCTCAATTCGTTTGCGATGACGCTGAAAATGTCGAAAATCGAGCGCAAGCTTCGATTTCAATGTCTGTGAACGATTCTTCATACACTGACACAACTGAGCAATGTGAAGATATTACCCAAACGGTAGTGTCTTGTCACGGCGTCATACCGTCTACTGAACTTAGCACGGGGAGCACTGCTAACTTGGCGACGTTTAATTGTTCTGCTAGTACCATCCAACCGCAATCACAGCTGGACTCGATGCCAATGGCCACTACTTCTGAGCCACCAAGTCTGCTGCCTTCACCTAACTACCAAAATCAAGAAATGGAATCAAGCTGCAACTTATTTGGCGTGATAATGCCAACATATCCTGATGAAAGAGCGATTGCCACTTTAAGGGGGCTGCTTCCTCAAAATGCACAGTTGCCCCCGCCAGACACTGGTCAACAATCTCCTCATCTGCAATCTACATCCAACTTCAAAGATCCTCCAGATTCCGAATACAATGTTGATGAATTGCTGGATATAATAAATGAAACTTATGATCGGTTTGGTTTCCGTCAGATCACCGACGGTAGTCGATTACGCAGTTATCTTTTCTGGCTGAATTTTTTACATTCCGCTGAATCATGTGCCTTTGATGATTGAATTTATGAAATGATTGTGATGCTGTATATATTATTCTGTATTTTTACGATGTTGATTGAATTTCAGACTATTGACTTGCTACTGTATCAATGAATTCATGTAGCATTGTGGGCATATTTTGCAAACTTTTCTAGAAGTTTCCAATGATAAGTTCCGCCGTTTGGTTACAAAGTAGTTCATTGTATTTCAGATCTTCAATATTCCAATATATTCCAGTTCGATCGTTGTGCCCTAAAATACGATAGTTTCATTGTTATTGTTATGCCAGCTATTCTTGTATATGGATTGACATTGTACAGTGCTTTTAAATTTATATAATCTTGTGACCTATTCCATCATAGAGATTTGACACATATGTTGACTACCACTGGTAAACCATTCGTTGCATATAATCTGCTGTAGTTCGACACAAATCGAATCTGCTTTGTAATCCTTCACATACTACCTGGAAAAGCGAACATGCTCTCTGTTACTGATTCTCAAAGTAAGTGCATCTATCTCAATGATATCAGATTCTGCTTTATGTGCCTTAGCCGCTGTACTGATCTCTACATTGATTTGTACAGAGATAGGCATTGGCCTAGCTGGATTTGGAGGATTCTTCCTGTTCCTTGGAATGCTGTTTTTCTTCGACCGGGTTCTCATTGCGTTTGGTAATGTAAATGTCATGAAATGCTTCAAAAACATGTCAGATACCATGCATATATCTTATTTCGTTTTCATTCAGCTTCTATTTATCAGTGGTCTTTCGTTTATTATTGGTCTACAAAGGACATTCAATTTCTTCTTCCAAAGGCATAAGTTGAAATCCAGCGGTTTCTTCTTTACTGGCATACTGATCGTGTTATTGGGATGGCCTTTAATTGGGATGCTTGTTGAAGCTTATGGTTTTGTCCTGTTGTTCAGGTAAGTACATTATGTCAAGAATGACTAGCTGAGGGATGATGTACAATGCTAATTACAAAGTCCTGACAAATACTTTTTTATGTCAGTGTTCATGTTCACTATGTCGACCATATACGAAATTTATGATTTGCTGTGTATATCAACACCTGAAATTTGCAAAATAATAAGTAATTTATATCCAACTCAACGTTTCTCATCACATGTCAATAGCAAAGAATGAGTGAAACAAATTCATCTTTATCCACAGTTTCGAATTGATGTATATGTAGGCCCACATTGCGTTTTGAGAAGGCCTATCCCAAACAGTTTGCTGCTGAAATTGTTGTGTTGCAGTCAGAGCTAACCTATGACCTTGCGTGCCTTCGCAATCGCTTGAAGTTTGTGAGCATCCCCAGCATAACCTACACAGAAATATATTTGTAAATATGGTTCATCCTAATGAAACTGATGAGGCCCGCAATACTTTCAATCTAGGTTGGCGTCGCTTAGGTGAAGGCTTGAGTCTTGCCTTGAGGTATAGTAAAATTCCCTCTGTTGTTGTCTCACATCGCCATTTCTTAGCATCAAGTGACATTGTGTTCAACTTTGCTTATCGTGCCATTCTAAAACAGTTTTTACATCTGTGACGCCGTATGTGCCTGCTCACAATATGTCATTCATGTGCAAAAATTTTCTGTTCACCCCATGAAATTGTTCGGTTCTCTATAGAAACGATGTTCACCAAATTTGGCGCAATTCCAACCAGCGGAAGCGAAGTTATTGATGTCGAAAAATTTGGATCTGACTAAAATAGTATTCACGATAGGCACAACTATAATTAATAATTAAAAAATTGGTCCGTTTTGAACACTCCTATTTTACAGACTTCCAGATCTGCCCTTGCGTCATTCCATTGACTCGGCAAATCTGTCTGTGAACAATTTCAATTGAACAATCTTCAATGCGTCATGTGTCGTCTTGATTGAGCAATAGACAAAATGCTTATACCTACGGAAATGGTGTATTACAGTGTAATGATGATGGTATTTGTTTTGTTTCAGCGGATTCTTCCCCGTTATAATAAATTTCTTGAGGAGGGTGCCAGTTATCGGTTCGATATTACAGATTCCAGTGATTAATAAGGTAAACACAACACTGATACCGTACTGACATCTGTTACGTGTTGTTCTTTGTCTTTTGACTAGTGACGTTACATTCCTTACAAGGCAGTTTTTGCCACGCCTACCTACGTCACGGATGTCGCAACAAAAATGAGGAAGTTTAGGGACTGTTCCATTACAGATTATATCAGGGGCGGGCAACTTGTCCAAGTCGGCGGGCCGGATTGCTGATTCGATACATTATTCGCCCATTTACCCACGTATACAAGGAATAAATCGTATTTAATGAATGTATTTTAACGACAGCAATGCAACTTCAAAGCCATTTCTCGTCAATAATGACGAAGACAATGTGGATTTGAGAACAGCACTGTCATACAGAAGGGGTGGCCAATCTTTTTGCCAGCCACGGCCACATTTCGACTACTCATGTAGCCTACGGCCGCATTCCAGGGAATAGTCGTAATGAACTAGCAGGATGCCAAATACTCATGTTAAAGTGTATATGTCCATTTCCGGCGAACTCCGTACTAATCTATTAAATAATGTAGGCTGTTCATAGTCGCGCCAAGCGCGAAAATTTTTTCNGATTCATTCANGNATTTCGTCNTTNAAATTAGTAGTTCTACATATTATTTCTCATNCCATGTGATCAGATTCACCGGATCAGATGTATGAGTTGGTGGAGGGTCGGTCAGGGCAGGCCAATTATTATTAGTCACTTTGTTGCATGCTGTTCTTTGCATGTCTTGACCTCCNGTCAGGATTGTCGATATAGTGAGGNGAACACGATTCCNAGTTGGTATTTCTATATGTGGCGCATCTGTTCGCAACTGTACTGTGGGGCTCTGATTNCAAAGTGCGCAACTATATNAAAATCGAAAAATAAAGTCGCATTGAATCGCGNGCTGCNCGAAGAAACTTTCANGAATAATTANAATCTTTCAAGAAATCGGGAGTCAATTCGTAAATTCAAATTATACGTCGACGGCCGCCAACACCTACTAATTGAATTGCGTGTCCACGGCCGCACAAATTTGCTTCTAAGGCCGCAGGTTGGCCACCCCTGTCATACAGGTACCACCATGTCTGCTTCTCCTGATCAATCAACACACGGTGCAGTCCTTCATTAAGATTTCAAGGCGTTCAATAAGCCAGGTACCCCAAATTTTACAAGATATCAATGCATTAGGGGTAAGTAGGTGACGAGATAGCGTGGTTGTTAAACTGTGCGGCCTGTCTATCTCGATATTGAATTCATGCCGGTCGCGGCCTCGAAATTTGAAATTGGCCCGCGACCCGTTTTCAGTTGGCGACACCTAGCATAATCGGTGTCTTACAAAAGCCTAGAAGTGTGCGCCGTGCTACAAGTCGGCGGTTACGGAATCAAAATAGGAAATATCGGCCTGGTGTAAATGACCATTGTCGTCGACAAACACCATTATTACCACAAATGACATTAGGGTTCAGTACATCATAAATGCCGATAATGCAAGTCTTCCCGCTTCGACGAACTTACGCGTAAGCTCCACCCTCGCTCGCTGTACATACATATGTATAAAAACATACGATCACTAAAATGTATGTGAGCAAGTAGTGGGAAATCCCGGAAGACTGGGGCTGGTGGGCCACATTATCATGTAAGACAAAAAACTGTCCGCGGGCTGGACAAAATCCCTTCGCGGGCCGGATCCGGCTCGCGGGCCGTATGTTGCCCACCCCTGGATTATATGAATACTCGTTGACAAGGGATGTGACCCTTTTCGCAATTCATTATATTCCAAACCCATTCCTAATCTTTAACCTGAACATCCAGGTTAACAGGCGTCTCATTCAAGTTTGAACTATATCTCATCTTTCTTTCACAGATTTGTGAACGACTGGAGGGGCAGAGCTCGATGGTATGATACGCGTCACTGGATATTTTTCATGGTGCTTTACGATCGATGATAGATGATACCTATTTTATATGACAGTAATTGTTGCTTCGCTACTCGGTGTGTCAAATTGATGATTAAGCAGGCGTCGGCGGTATTGTAGTATATTATGTTCATGTTGGTTTTGTTGCAGACATGCCGTTTTAAGTAACTGTTGTAAGTAACTGCAGCTAATCTGGAAGCTGAGGTGGAAAGTTGACCTTTTGTTTTTATTCAACCAACGGAGAATTCAAAGTCGGGAAAAATTTACCATTTTTTCCGGATTTTACCCCAGTATTGTAAGTCTGAACATTTTGAAAAAGTGTCCTCTTTTCAGATTTCCAAAATATGGTAACCCTAATATGTAATGTCCAAAATATATTCATGTGTAAAGTCAACGTTCCGGTACGCATATGCATATTTTGTGGTTGCTTGCCTATTTTCTCGGCCCACTTGTGCTCATCTAAACCAGTGGTTCCCATTTCCCAACCTGGGGGGCGTGAAAGCTCTGAAGGGGGGCACGAAGAAGCGGTCAACTGAAAAAAATGTTCGTGCCTTGCGCAATTTACCCATACTACAGGCCGTAAACCATTCAAAATTGAACTTCTTAGTGTGGCGCAGTTTTTTTCTGCCTGCCGCACGTTGCGTACCCTTGGTCTGGGAATCAAATTCAGGCTGTATGAACATTATTCACGAATAGTAGTACAGTAATTATCAGGTACAGGTGTCATCGCATTTGTAAATGAGGAAAGAGAATTTGATATGCTGACGTTTACTGCCATTTTGCCAACAGTCTTGAAATTCTTGCTTCATTTATCAATTGAACCAATCTTTGGGCAAATTTGTGAATTTTAAACTACAAATTTAAGTGACTAGGCTAATATATATGTTTGAAATGTCTGCTGTGTATGTATATTATTTATCCGACAGCCTAATGTGAAAAGGGAACCTGGTACATTATTTGTTCGCGAGATGATTTAAAAGACTCATTTTTGGCAAACTGCGTGTACCGTGGTTACTCTTTTCTACAATATTGATTAGTTGAACATGGTGTGTCAGTGCAATAGGTAATACAAAAGTATCTTAGACGTGGTGTGGGATTGAGTTGTGCAGATGCGTGCGATGCTCTGTTATTGAAGGCATATAATAAAAGACAGTGGAAAATTTCTAATTGTTTGTTTTTAAAATACACTCGTATTATTGATAGACTCCTATTGTGATGACTAGTGTGTTGTTTTGTCAGTATAGTCTTTGATAGTGCAGGGCAAAATGGAGTATCTGAGTGGTTTGCTTCTGAACCGTGTATTAGGCGTCGAGTCGAGTACACGGAAAGTTGAAAGGTACAAACATGTACCTTTCATGCGACCACAATGAAACTGATGCCAGTTCTACAACAAATTGAAGGTAATTAGGGATTTTTTCGGCCACACCTCTTTCATAGCACTCTGCGGCTTGACTGCGAATTCGCAGATATGTCATTTCCAATGACGTGCGATGGGTTTGTGTGGTGTTCACGATGTTTTTCGACTACCGCGGTCATTTACACCAGGCCGATATTCTTTAGTTTTGATTTCGTATTTGCCGATTTGTAGCACGGCCCACTTCTAGGCTTTTCAAGACACCGCTCGCGCGGATTGGGGGCAGAGGTGATCAAAGTATTCCCCGTCGCTACCCAAGAAGGAGTGGCGATTCACAAGTAAGTAGGTATTCTACGCCTATTTTTTCATAAAAAACTGTCCAGTAGAAGTAGGCTGAAATCAAAACTACTCTATATGTAGTGCGAGTATGCAAAATCTATTTCAAGTACTTCAAAAAGTAATGATAAAATAATTTATAGAGCGCCGAATATAACAATATATCATTCCTACACTAGGGCGTTGTACATAAAGGCAATGAAATATGTAAGTAAACGATATGTATAAAAGACGGAGTGCAAAAGTTGAAGTACTTCGTTACTGATTATGACCGCCACTGATTGGGGGTCGGGGGCTAGGAGGAGCCAAGATGAACCTTCATCATCATCATTGGGTTATTAGCGATTTTATCAGTTCAATACACCACAAAAATGCGATACGATGAAAAGATAGTAAGGTGTCGAAGCGACTTGGAGTAGTCTATGGAATCAGGCACCCGCCTTGGCCTAGGCGATGTAAAGAGGAGGCATGCACAACTGAATGAAAAGTAAAGAGGAGTGTAGGGATAGAAAAAGCCAACACTTGGGAAGTGACCCTGGAGTCGGACTCAAACCCACAACCTACTGGTGTTGAAGGTGTGGATCCACTACGCTATCTCGTCACCGCGATGGGTGTGTTGCGATACGAGGAATCGAGGTATACAATCTTCTACACGTTATGAGGTTATCTCATTTAAATAACCATTTACCCTGGTTCCGGCTGACACGAAGATCGTCATCGCCGGTACCAGTCACTACCGATAAACCACTGTTTGTGTTTGTTAAATATTGCATATTTATATGAGTTCTATTTATTTTGGCGTCATCGGTTGACGAAATAAATCTCTCTCTCTCTCTCTACAGTGGAAAATAATATCGAAACTATAACTCTCGTTGATAAATTACCTCGGGCAAAGACCGTATCATGAGTAGCCTAGGCCTACTCGAAAATATCATCTCTCACTATTCCAAACGAATCTTTAGAGTTAACACTGGACTGGATTTAAGCTACGAGCAGTGGCGGCTCGTGACAATATCGGGTGATGGGGCAAGGGCTGCGAGCGACTTTTATCAACATGACGTCACAATGGCGTTTTCCAACGTAAAAAAGTAACTTTATGATGGTCACATGAATTTCCCGACAACAGTGATTTTAACGTAGGTGCCGCGAGAGGTTTGCCGGTGAGCCGTGACTTGAAGTGTGGTAACAAATGTTTTATTCATTTATTTTTAATCAAAGGATTATTTTACAAAATGTACGTGAACTAAGAATCGTCCCTATGCCACGAATCAAGTATCAGGTCATCCTTAGTAGCATGCGTTTTGATTTCATGGTAGAGTTATAGATTACGCAAATCGATAGACCCTAAAATCCGACCGTCACCCCAAATTCGAAATCCGGATCCAGTCCGGCCAGGTAAAAAACATTGAAATCCTGCTCCTGCTCCTGAACCGGACTGTGGCCATCTCTGGTTACGACCAGGTGATAATAGGCAACCAAAGCGGAGGCACCCGGCGTACGATTGGATCAATAGACTGGACAACTTCTAGACCTCTCATTTTCGCTCTAAAGGCAACTGCGTAAACTACGTACGGAATAAAGATTCAATACGATTCATGTTCTCACTTGACTTGACCTGACTAATTCGAATGACTAGAACTCGAGAGATTGCGTAAGCCTAACTGGAAAGGTCAACGAGTTCGGACACATACGCAATTGTTATCTCATAGATTGGGCCTGTCATATTGAATCCAGAACATCAATTTGAATGGTCTTTGAAGAACTAAGGACAGCAGCCTCGGAACTTCGGTCTCGGAACAACGCAGGACATTTTGGCCTTGAAACTGGAGACTGTGACACAACACATACGGCTTACTGTCTATAAGTCTGCTGCGAAATCGCCGTTGGAAAATATATTAATATATAAATACATGAATAAAAGCCGTAACTTAGTATACTGTTACAAGAAATCATCGAGAAGTAGCATACGCAATCTCATAACCCATTCCGGTATGGTACACTGTCAAAATCAATGCAAACAGACGAACACCGAACTTTGAGTAAAATAGATCGAGGAATAGGCTGATCGAATGATCAGCTGTTAGCCGACATCGAAAATGAAATAGCTATCGCAATTGACAGGGGATCTGAGA
>ATSW01013900.1:0-13168 GCA_000444245.1 Botryllus schlosseri | reverse complement strand
GGGGTGGTCACTGGCGACCCAAGTTCAAGTACATCTCTCAATTTCTCCAAAGATATATGTCGTAGCGGGCTGCTTTTGGTTTCTATATAGGCCTACCTAATTTCAAGGTATAAGGCATGACAATTTTCTACTACCGACAATCATACATGAGGAGTTCGGTCAAAAATACGCATACCGAAAAAAGTGGGTATTTACAGATATTTTCCGAGTGGGAAATAGAGTCTGTCCGAACATCAGAAGTCGACCTGAACAGTATTCTGCGTAATTTTTCACCGTTTCGAACATCAAACCTTGTTCTGGGGAGTTTTCTGAGGGGGTTTGGTAATTATGGTCACGTTACGGTGATTTTCAGGAACATAGTCAAGTTCAAGTCCAAGTTCGTGACGGAATATGAGTCATAAACTGGTTTACTATGCCTGCAAATGGTTGGATATGACAAGAGAAAGTATACCACGTTGTTTCGTGTCATTAACTGGGCGGTAGAGCTTCGATTCGATATTGATCTTGAACTTGACCATTATGACCACTAACTGACCCTCCCATATGTAAAATTTTCATGTATTTTTGATTTCTCGTTATCTGGCGAGCCACGCGGTTTACGGCTACGGTTGACGGCTTGTTCGAAACCAGGCAACGGTGGCTACGCACTGAGGCATGATTTGTGACGCCCCGACGCTATCCTGGGGGCCAGTCTTTGAAAATGAGAGAGGAAGAGATTTTTCAGAAAAAAAGTTTGTTTATTTAGTCTCATAAAAAACCCTAGACATGTCATGGGGTGTCGATCGAGGCCGGAGACGGTTGAAGGCTATACTCCGCACACTTCTAAACAGAAACAGCTTTGATTCAAGTTTTAGTGAGGCCACGGTAAGAATTTGTGACGGTCAGTTCTGCAAAAATTGACCCCCCATTAAAAGGGTTGAGCAGCGTGTACTAGAAGGTGGTGTTGGACACTCGAAAAATCACGTGACCGTCACGCCCTGATACCTTTTGTGACTTTGTTATTGTCGATCCGTCTGCAGCACTAATTAAAGGCAGAGTCGCTATTGGTCTTTGTTGATTTTAACTGTCTTCCATATCGAGTTGGGCGACAGGATTTGGTATGGTATATTTTGATGCTGTCATCTAGCACTGTACCAAGTTTCAAGGTTGTAACTCAAAGATTAGCGTAGTAATTTCGCTATCAAAGTCGAGTATTTGGTAGATGAGCGCGCACCGATATATTGCCGACGTTGATAACGGAATAACCATGCTAATCATTGAGTGACAATCCTGAAACCTAATTCGAAGTCAGATAACACAACCAAGATATACGATACCGAATTTCGTCATCCATCTCGGTATGGAACAGTTTCGAAATTCACATATACCAATATCAAATTTTGCGAAAATTCATTTATGCGGTTGGCTCCAAACCAAATCAGCGCACGCAGACACTGGATAGTCGACTTTGATAACATAGTTACCACTGTAATTATTGAGTCACAGCCTTGAAACTTGGTACGGCGTTAGATTCTGTCATCAAGGCATATAGCAGGGGTGGGCAAACTTTTGATCCCGCGGGCTGCATTCAACATCTGAATCCATTCGCGGGCAGCACTATATAAAATTGGGATTATACACCAAAACGCAATATTGGTATTTGATTATATAGTGATGACAAGGAGATAATATATATGCTTATTTAAAACAAACCAAACTTTACTTTGATGATATCGTACAAGCGTGAGAAACAGTGTCGAGATTTCATGGGCTGCGGGTCAACCTCAACAACCAATTTATCAAAACTATAGAGATGAAAGTCGGTTGTCCCGATTCTTATAAAATGATTGAAATTAAAATTTGTGAGCAGCGATCTGTTCATAGATTTACCGATTCCACTTTTGGTACAGTTCCAGGACACAGAATGCTGACAGCATCATAACCATGTTAGCTTCAAACACGCTTCTACTATATGTAAATAAAATATATAAATACGCTAATTATACGCATACAGAGAACGAATCTACGTAAGACACGCGCGAATCGTTTTTATAAGCACACCACTAAAATAATTAAAACTGGAATGGCCAATCTGAAATCACACTCGTGATCAGAATTATGCCAATCTCGTTTAGGATTTCTGTGATGTTTAGCAGTTTAAACCTTTCAAACTGCGTGGACCTTGAAGATCGGGCTGTCGCGCCAGAAATTGAACACAAAAGAAATAAGAAGTATTTACCCTAGAATAGCTTGTAAATCGCGCTCAGCGCGAAAAAAATCAGTTGAGCTCAGCTTCTCGCCCCCTTCAGATGCTTTCACGACCCCCAAGGAGGGCGCACCCTTCCGTTTGACAACAACCGTCTTATAATTATTATGGTGAAATATACTAAAATAGTTTAATCAAGCCCCTGCATTAATTCGATTTTTAGTACGCATTTCATCAATATTTTTAATAAGTTTCTTTAGACTCTCGCGGGCCGCGCAGTACGGTGTTGAGGGCCGCATGAGGCCCGCGGGCCGTAATTTTCCCACCCTTGGTATGTAGTATATGCAACCGATTTTCGATTTTGTAGTAGCGCCCTTTGCAATCTGAGACCCACGGTACAAACAGTACGAAAACGTCCCCTACATCAACTCTACAGATTTATCTGATCACACAGGCTGTGATAGGATATATGTTTGATAGTAACATGTGAAACTATACTGATAATATTGAAGAAATTGAATCGCGAATTTGATAACCTGTTAGTGCTTAGCACGACTACAAGACCAATCCCAACAACTATTCAAAACATGACTACTCGTAGTTTCGGTACGTATAAATCAGCCCATATGAATAAATAAATTAGTCCTAAGCTCGCCGAAAATGAACATGGACAGTTTAACATGGGCGTTTGGCGTCCAATTAGATCATGACGACTATGTACACTGTACATTGAACATTGTACAGTACAGGAATGCTGCCGTGGGCTACATACAGGTATTCAAAATGAGACCATGAATAACAAAAAGGTTAGCCAACCCTGGCCTAGACTCAATCACAGACTTCCACGCCGAAGTCCGTGGAATAACCCACTACATTACCTCAAAAATGTTATTCTATTCGACGATTACGAAAGGTGTGGTATCAACATAATAGCTCAAGATGAATTAATTGCGTGCAATGTTCCCTCTAAGCTGCGCACGTGCGCGAGTGCGCAGTGCTCACACGGTCTCTGCGCACAGAAAATCAAGGTTGCGCACAAAAAATCCGAAGTCCTGACCTTTTTTTTAGCCGTTACGCACTCTTATCCAAGGGCCTGTGCGGTGAGTTGGTGAGTGTGCGCATACTCGTCAAAAGTTAGAGGGAACATTGATTCCGTACCTTCCAAATCTTTGAAAATCCCCAGCAGCATCCAAATTCTTGTTTTCTGGGGGGAGCTCGAATGGGGCCCAGAATTATTTCGTAAATAAACATAAATTCATGGAGTATTTTTTGTTAGATTCATTAAACTTGAAATTTTTCTTCGCGCCTGGCGCAATTTAATGTCGCGCTAAGTACATTACTTGATGCCCTAAACTTTCGAAAACACCACCTCCCTTAGCTCTGCTGGTAAAACTGATCACGTGGGCAATTGCATGGTATGCAATTACTAATATTTACGACAAAATTCAGGCATAAATTAGTACATGACAATGAAGTCGGGAGGTCTCTTGGAGTTCGGTTGATCGCCCTTTGGGATGCCCAAGTCCGGTGCAAGTAACAATATTTTATTGACGAAATCCAACCATTAACTATGAAATACTTCGTGGCATACATATCTTTCATAAAATCATGTTTGCGGGTGAAATATCGGCCGTGAAGTTCTGTTAATCACCCAGTAACGGCCCAAAACCGTATCCCATTTACTATATTTTTTCATATCCTTAAAAGGGAGTGTCATTTACCTCATCAAATGTCCCTCCTCCCATTTTTTTCTGGCTACGTCCTTACTACAGAGTCAAAGATATAGCATGACAGTCGCTACAGCGGTGCAGGTAGAAGATCCGCATCAAGGCTTTGTTTTGAATACAAATGGAAGGACGGCTTTGCCATTGGAACATTAGCTTCTAACGCAGGGGTTCTCATCCTGGGGGGCGCGGGAGGCTCTCAGGGGGTCGCGAGAAATTTTTGTCAATTTTGTCTATGTCTGTATAAATTGTGACTAAACATGTATTTCACAACCATTCTGAAAAGACGATTATTGAAGATTGAACTTAATTCGTATTCTAGAAATCTCGCCAAACTCAAACTCCAGCAGTCGCGCTCAACGGAGTATAGGCTGACTTCAACTTCATTTGAGCAAATTTCTGATATTCTTTGAAGATTTAGAGAAATTCCTACGTGCAAGTCATTNATTACTTNATAGCTTTGGCAGTAGCCTNAATCTCTGTGCGCTAGGTNGCTGTTGTTGATANCTGGNGAACTGCACTGCCTAAGACAGACTTANATGCAATATAGGTNGCCCGGTTTCNCCCTCAATTTGGCTATAAATCAACACNATTTAATTNATTTCCAAAACTGATCAAATTTAGNATGGCAGGNCAGAACGACGCCGTGCTCTCTGTAGTCACTNCTAGCATCAGGATTAGTCTCAGTGCAACCTACCTTGAAATTAANTGATGTNCTTTTCAATNNNTTTTTGTTATTTTCAAACAAGTTTGGGNAAGTTTGACAGCAATGTAAAAGANTAANCAACTGGAATGCGGATTCAAAATTGGCGTAAGATATACCACATGTATACTATTAGATCAGGGGTGGGCAGCCCGTACGGCCGCATGCGACCGTACAAGGGAATTCGTGCGGCCGTCGACGCCTCATTCAATTAGTATGTGTCGGCGAGCGTAGACATGCAAATTGCAATTACGAATTCACTCCCGAATTTTCGAGAGATATTATTTAATCTTGAAATTTTCTTCGCACTCCGCGCAATTCAACAAGACTTCATTTTTCGATTTTAATGCAGTAGCGCCCTTCTTACTTGGAGCAGGAATGGGAATCCTAAAGAAAACAAATTCATTCGCGGCTCCGAAAAATTTTAGCGCTCCGCGCGACAATATGCACTTCCAGCAACTATTCATAACATTGCCACTCGCGATTTCGGTCCGTACAATAGGCCGTTGTGAAAAGTAGAATAGTCCGGAGTTCACCGGAAATGGATATGGTCAGTTTATCATAGGTATTTTGCGTCCAGAGCGTTCATTGCGGCTATGCCCGGGAATGCGGCCTTAGGGTCTACATAAGTAATCGAAATGCGGCGATGATTAGCAAGAAGGTTGCCCACCTCTGTATTAGATGATGTGCCCTCTTTGACATGACGATAAATGTGAGGGGGGTCAGGGGGGCGCGATTTTTTTTTGACCATCGCCAAGGGGGGCGCGTGTTAAAAAAGTTTGAGAATCGCTGTTCTAACGTGTTGAAAGTGGTAAATCTATTTACAGTCATGAGCTTTTCTACGCTTTTATTCATTAATTTTACTCCCCAACTTTGCGCCGCTACAGATTCTCAGGTGCGTCGCGAATCTTTTGGAAAGTTTGAAAAGAACTATGTCAATATTTCAAATGAGGAATGCAGACAAGCCTATGCGGATTTAAAGCGCCCTGGCTGCGCCAATAGCTGAGTGATTAATCAGCACGTTTACGATGAAACCATTATGGCATTGCTTATAGAATAGGTCAATGACATGACCGGCTGCATTTGGTCAGTTCTGCACAAAACCCGTTTGCTTTAGTGATATTATTCCAGCTAACCCTAACGCGCAGTTCACCGGGTATCGATTCCCGGTAGGAAAAACGATAAAATACACTATTATAAGTAGCTGGTTCCTGTTACAGAACTTGAATATAGCTTAAAACACAACATCCATTGTAGTAGAAAATTTAATAAACTCGAAGGAAAGGAAAGGACGTAGTTTATTTTTGTCCTTGATGTTTTTGCGGCATTTACACCGACTCATGATATACATACACACGATCTGCGCATATGCATACCATGAGTGCATGATGTGCATATGCCGCTGGACAAGGAAGTGCAGATATAGCCTTTACGACTTTCCAAGTCATGCACCACCCCTCCATGCTATCCCGGTAATGCATGAGCGCCAAGCAGGGAAGCCATGGATACCAGTGTTACTAATCAGGTCTTTGGTCTGACCCGGCCGGGAATCGAACCCACGACCTACCGATCAAGAAGCCGGACGCTTAACCATTACGCTATCTTGATCGGTCTTTTCACTTTTCACACTTTAAAGTTTGTTATTGTTGCCATTGTTACAATGCGAATCTCATGGTCTGTGATTTTGATTGTTGCTTCGTATTTTACCATTTTGGTTTTGCTTTTAAATCTGTTCAAATCCAATTAGTGTGCCGTTAACTCTTGAAAAGAGACACTCAAAAAGTCTTCGAGTTAAATAAATTCTCTACTACAATGGATGTTGTATTGAAAACTATTATAAGTGTTTACTTTATTCATATCTTAGTCTACAGAAAGTGCAGCACAGAAAAACCGAACCCTAAATGACAAAACGAATACGTTCAGTAACGGGATAATCGTTCAGGACCCGAACATAACCAACAACCTTTCCGCGTTATCTGCAGTAAAGCCTTATTCAATGAGTCGCTTGTTCACAGTAAGCGCAGCGGACAATTGGATAAAAATCTTATTCGATGATCGATTATGTCAGTGGTTCTCAAACTGGAGGGGATGAAAGCATCTGAATGAGAGCGCGAAGCTTCGGTCAACCGAAAACTATTTTCGCGATCTGCGCGATTTTCCTATTTTGCAAGTGTACATCAAGCGGCATAAGCTCGGGAAGCACTGCTTGCAGTATGTTACACAGAATATAAACGTTAAAACATAAGCAAATCAAGAAAACACCTGTTCATCTCGGTATTGCTTACACCAGAATGATTAACTAATTGGAGGACAAACCGACGAAATAATTACGAGCGAAAAGGCAGACACCTAACGGATATATGTTATCCGCAGCAATACAATAAACCCGCAATATCGATCCAGTGCCGGGGTGCTGCTAAATAATTATTCATTCCTCTGATAAGGTGTTCGAAAAGGTTGGTATCCATAAATCAATGCAATGGTCAGTTTGACAATCTTGTGGAATTTAGAGATTTGTTGAGATTTTTCCAATGTCAATCTTGCGTTCTTGTCTACAACTATATTTCGTGCCACCGTGATAATGGAACCCCACACTTAATCCCACCCATCTAGTTCGTCAGAGCAAACCGTATTGTGTGGGATAAATATCCGAAACTAAAGCGTCCTAAACTGCAGTGTTAATCGTTGCCGCGATACTTAATTGACTGAAAAGACATTTTATAAAGACTTTAAATGACCTAAACCTATAAAATATTGACAGCACACTTCACTCTACCTTAAACGTCGGCTCTATTTGCTTTTTGTCTTTCTCATTTGGCCCAACAGCTGAAGCTCCATACAACCATCCTTGAATATACAGGTAGATAATGAGCAACCACACGGCAGTAGATACTGTATACCTGCGCATCATCAGTAGGTAGATTTCAGAGTCGAAATATGACAGTTCGCTGATGTAACCCGTTTTATTCGACTTGGACTTGTGCCGCAGGACATAATACGGATCGGATGTATTTACGTAACGCGTAATTAGAATTATATATCTTAGAAGTTGTAATACGAGACTTAACATGTTGGATTTCTGCGGGGTGCAGATTTTATTATAGATGACAGGTAGGATGAAGCCCATGTGATTATCCCAACCCGCAAGGATGTGTGGTTATCCGTAATTTATATGGCTTTTAATTCTGGTAAACTGGTAAAGCTAAATATGTGTAGGATAGATAAACAGTCGAATTGTGACTGTGTTGTCATGTGCAGTGGCGTACGCAGGAGAGGTTGGAGTTTGAAATCGAAACCCCGACCTTTTGAAATGTCAATTCTATCTCCAATTGGTATCACTAGGTTGCCCTTCGACCGAACAATACGATGAGACTTTTCGAGGTGAAACCACGCATTTCTGAATGGGAATGGTAGCCTATAGTAGTCGCACTGATTTGCAATATATACTCATTAGAATGGTTTGGTAACGTTTTGTGTGAAAATTACATTTTAGTGTTTCGTTCTTTTAAAGTTATGTTGATGTACAGGTCATGTTGTGCCACAATAATCTATGTGTTGTGATATGGAACAAGTCTGGCCATCCCTGTCATACAGTGACGGCTCATGACAATATGGTGACTCACCATTGGTGAGGCAAGAGGTGTACCCGATTTTATTTGTCTAAATGACGTCACAGTAGTGCATTCATGCTGGTGTCACCATAGTGTTCTAAGGTGGAGTAGACACTAGCGATCGTTCCGCTTCGACAGTTTGGGAAGGCTGTCGCCAAGATGCATTCTCTGCCGCTTGATCATATGGAAAATTGCGTTCTAATCATATGTTGGAAGTTAATTGGTTAGCGCGGTATGTATTCTGCGCGCCATTCTTGATGATGAGATATCAATTTAAAAACTAAGATGTCAAATTTTGCTGCCGGTAAGGTTTTTCAGGCAATGTCAGCGGCATGTTATCGTGTTACATTGCAACTGGAGTAACATGTCATACCTTCCTTGTTAATGTTATCGTTATCATTCTATATGTAGGCTACGCCAACCTGTCTTTTGCATCATAGCAGGCAAGTAATATATCCGACGATTCTATAATTTTTCAATATGGAGCTGTAACTGGCACCAAGAATCCTATTCGTACAGTCAGACACCTCAGAGAATTGCAAAGTTCAAGGAATTTATTGAAGAGCTAGAAGATGTGGTGCAAGATGCGTATCGGTTACAACAGTGGTTCTTAACCTTGCCTCCAGCGCCCCCCAAGGGTCGAGTACCTATAAGTGTGATATGCCATTTAATCTAAGGCAGATTATTCGATTGTTGCGCAGCGATTGACCAAAGCCGCTAGATTCAGTCGAGCGTGACCTATCATTGGGAAAACGGGAGTTTCCGTTCCATGGTCACATTCGATAACTACACCATTTTCAAGTAATCGTAATCGCAATCGATTACATACCAAAAAATTCCGAAGTAATCGTAATCGTAATCGACTACTTCCCATATCTAATCGATTTCTTTGTGAAAGAACGATTACTTTTTATTTGTACAAGGACCACGGCATAAACTCAGCATTCACGAACAAGGAAAATATATTATTATTGAGTTTTGAGTAATAATATAACTCGAATAGTATATATATAAACTGTGATAAAGTGTGAGTTTGTTGAATATTGACTTGAAAAAGCCCATCATTGTTATAAACATTGCAATTTACTTGAGTGATGAGATGAACAAACATGAAACTTTTATTGCTGACCACTAATACAATATGCTTCCTATCTTGCTAATCGGTTATGTAGGCTATTATGCTGCATATTATTTTACTGGAAGTTCCATCAATGGCGGCACATTATGGAGTATAACCCGTGAGATTGTTATTCAACTGGCTCGAAAACAGTTCAAGGTAGTTGCTGATTTTTTCGGATATGGCTCCTTCTAACCAGGCAATGTGGAAAGCAGCTGAAATAAAATCAAATGGGTAAGAGTCAATTAGACTGCAAACTCTCTGCAAAATGCTATGGCGAAATTGGCTCATCTAATTATATTTGTAGATTGGAACTGAAATGTGAAATACAGCATCCCTTCTTTTTCTGAGGAAAAACTCAACTTTCTAGCTGATGTAACACATTTGCTAAAAAATCTGAGGTCGGCCTTTTTGAAGCATAACATTACAATACTACAATTTGCTGTATCAACTGTTAAGTATCAACTTGAATCAAATAAGGTAACTTCATTGAGACACAAGTATTCGCTGTGGTATTTGCTCTTCAATTGAGCAGGTATGCTCGTCAGATGTAAAAGAATTGGTGAAGTTCCAGGAAGGAAAGCAGCTGAAAATTGCTCCTAATTTATCCAGGAAGCACACAGTCGTGATTAGTCGTCACCGCGTGCGGACGTCTTCAGTAGCGGAGAGATTTGAGGTCACGCATATCTTGTCGGAGTCCTACGGTTACGGTAAGACTGTTCTATATTGTACTAGTACATGTACATACGGGGTAGCATAGTTATCTATATATGTAGGCTAATAGGCTTAGCCCTATTATTCTGCGGTTTCATATTGGTCATGGACACTACAGACGCAAATCTTTCCGAGAAGCGTAGATCATCTGTGGCATTTACGTCGTCGGACAGTGAAGGAGACGGCAAAATAGCCGCTAGATTCCACCTAAATCTTATGTATTATCAGGGCCAAACACGCCTGTAGACCGGAATAATACTGATAGGGAAAATAACAGCGTCCCTTCATCCACTGTACCAGCATCGGCAGATCCAAGTAGTGCTACTCCGGAATTACGGGTGATTGTATCATCCAGAGGGCCCGAGGGAAGGCGATAAGGTAGATAGTCTATCGGTGTTGTTATTCTTTGACACGCAAGAGGTCCCCGAAAACGTCGCAATCGGGTACCTTAAATTGAAAACTCGACCGTACCAACCTCCACCTCTCAGATGTTACAAACGCAATCGTTTTGCGCACACCAGCGCGCACTGTCGAGGGAGGAAGTGTTGTACCAAATGTGGAAGTAGAGATCATGAATATGAATCCTGTGATACGGAAAAGAAATGTGTCAATTGTGGGGAACATCATAGCGCCGCTTATGGTGGGTGCCGCATATTCAAAGAAGAGGCCAAAATTCTTGCCATATGAGTGCGCTCGAACATATCTTACAGTGAAGCCAAAAGTATGGTCTTAGACCAACAGGTTACAGTTATCGAACACGTACATATAGAATACGGACACAACTACAAGTACCTCTTACACATCATTTACTGCAGCACTACGAAGGAAAACTTGTCCTCGTCATGATTACAGGGCTTCATACCCATCACCAAATGACTGTGATCTACGCAACCTAAAATCGCGCAATGAGCAATCATCACCTCGGAACGAACAACAATTTGTGCGGGATTCAGTATCCCACAACCCTCTGCTTCATGGAAGCTAACACGATTTGCAGTTACTCCCAGGTTTAGACGCCGTACGCCTGTTGGCACTCGTCGCCGAGATAGTTCCTTTGACTAAGTCGGGCGACCAAGATGTATTTAGCATTGTCTGTCAAGTCTCGTCGAAATACCTTGGAATGAGTATAAACCCTGAGGTTCTGAAGAATGTGCCGTCTCACGCGGCTGGGAAAACTTCCTTGGTACGAAACCCGAATTAAATGTATACTTCGGCACTACTAATTTGGCAGTGGAACTGCCGCAGAATTTACAGGAAACTTTTCGAATTCAAGCATTACATCGATAATCTCGCGACTCCCCCGTAATTGCTCCCCAGGAAACTCGTTTTATTGAAAAATACTCGCCTAGGTTTTCAGGATACACTCTATAGCAGTGGTTCTCAACCTTTCTGTCTTCATTCCCCACTTCAGATTTTTACAGGGTGAAAGGCGAAAAATTTATATAGTTCGTGTTTGAATCGGTAAATATGACCAGGAATTGCATACATTATGTTATCAATTTTTTTTATCCCTTCTCTGCTCACGTAATCGGATTTACCGGTAGAGCTGAGCCATGTGTGTTGGAAAAGGTAGGACCCCTAAATAAGAATTGAACATTTTCAGGCGGACATAGACGAAGACCGCCGGCATAGACTGACTTTGGCCTATGAATATCTCAGAGCATGTCCCGAGAGCGCCTATGGACAATTTATCCTTCGTCATGAGAACGACACGTTGCCTGCGAGGCTCAACTGCGATAAACTTTTAAGTTTTAAGTTCGTAGAAACAGCAATCTGGCCAGTCTTTTATCCATTCCGCTCACTCTGCGAGACTTCTATATCGGACACCGGATCTCACAAAAGCGCGAAGAGATCGTATGTGTTGAAATTGATGTCTGGCGTTTTGGACTATAGTGCCGATTTTGCTATATTGCGCTTGCAATTCGACCGATGGATTTACAAGACCGTCTCTGGCGCTATTTCGTCGACACGGGGGATGGATTGCTCTCCAGCAAGAGCGTTAGATTCCAAGACCTTTTCGCCCACCTACTGGGAGTGGCATCTCAGTTACATTGTCGATGCCGTGCGGCAGTTTGGTTTTCCCAATATCTTTATGACCATTTCGCCGTATGAATGGACTTTCCCTGGTTCCGAAGTCCTCCTCGAAAGACTACGCCGCCTGGAAAAAGGCCCCACAGAGTTGGCTCAATAGACACTTACGTCACCTTCGACACGGACCAATCAGGTTGCAGCAGGATGTAAACAGAGAACAAGGCCGGGCAATCTCACTATGAGCGTTTATGGAAAAGGGTTGAAAAATGAAGGTTTTTCGCAAAATTACATTTAATTGGGAATAGCTGGCTTTGGTGAATGGTAATAACGTAGAGCTAGTATGTATTTGCAGTGTTCTGACCTACAATAAACATGAATGATGGGAAGCACTCATCAGCATGGTATGTCAAAATGAATGGATTTCTGACAACTTTTCGGATGAAGCAACTATTGCTGTATTATCCTTAGTCCTTAGTCGTACACAATGGGATTGTCGTACCGAAAGCATGTATTAGATTAATCTTGAGTCAGGATATGTGGGGTATTCAGTATCTGGGCTTGGCGTTATAAGCGTTCTATTTATGAAATCGTATAGTACAGTCTACAGTCTGCATCATTATCTAGCAAATTACTGTTACACTGGACACTTGTCTGCATATTCAATGATCATATTAATATGATATATGTTAGGCAACATGATCAGTTCCCAGCTGAAATCGTCATTTTTTGTTCTAGCTCATGGCTTGAATCAATCAGGACAAATGCCGGATAACCACTGCGTTAATAGCCTGTGTAACTTGGAGATGGCTACTCAGACCGTTCCTGGTGTGCGCTTGTACCTTTCCCAGAGCCAATAACATGCATGGAAGAATGTAAAATCTGGATAAAAGCATGTCGACTTCCTTGTAGTCATCTGAATTCTCATTTTATTAATAAAATGACATATCTATTACTGTACCAAAAATATTGAATCGTGACATAATTAAGATGAAATATTTCTGTATTTCAGAATGAGTCTAATCTGAAATGCAGTGACACTTGACGCCACAATCGACTTGGTGTGTGTCTCGTTTTATTCCACAG
>ATSW01013899.1:0-16912 GCA_000444245.1 Botryllus schlosseri | reverse complement strand
TTGTCAAACAGGCGCCACCATTTCTGCTTATCTATGATAAATTACCCCACGTTACAATCCCTAATAAAGATTTCCAGGCGTTCGATAACCCCGGTACCCAAAATTTACCAATATATGCTTTCATTAGGGTTGAGTGCATCGTAAATGCCAATAAATCAAGTCGGCTTATTCTAGCTTCGACGAACTTACGCATAAGCTCCACTCTCGCACGCTGCGCACACACGTAGACCTACATAATAACATACAGTCACTAAAATGTGACGTTTAAGCAAGTAGTGGGGATTCTCGGCAGACTGGGGTCACGGGCTACATTATCATGTAATACAAGAAACTGTCCGCGGGCCGTATGTTGCCCTTACCTGGCCTATACTATATTCCTGGAACTGAAAACTGAGAATAACTCGCATACCTTGTCCGCCGACATCCTCAAAAGCATCAGCGTTCCACCTACATATTTGAACAGCAGCAAATCAGGATGGTGCTTACAGTCTATCTTCGGTGGATATGCGTCTAATCAGTCTCAATGATTACCTACACGTGTATAATGGTTTGATAGAACAGCCGCTGTGTGGTTCATAGCAATGAAGGGATAAAATCCACATTTAATAGTAGTGACAATCTACGATGCTTGGAGCAGGCCTAAATCGATATATCTACGGAGGGTCCTATCCGCGCCGGCAGGCCGGTAAGCACTCCAATATCATGTGGCTCGAAAGGTCCTCCCAGCGATCCGCGCCTTGATTTGCGATACAGTGCGACAGTACGTTTTAATATTCTTGCAAATGCTAAAGTAACATTTATATTACTTTATTAAGTCATGAACAGCATTCCCTTAATTCATCATTCTCCATACGCTCCGACCCATCACCGTGATTTTATAGGATATTTTGCCATCCTCCCAGAGTATAGTTTCACGGGACCATTGACGGGACCATACGGCTTTTCGCGTGTAACACAGCGACGTAGCATCAACCAGTGTTGTGCGGTATGAAGCCATTTCGGTGCTGTTATTTCAAAGTTGCTGGAAGTTACGTTCACCGCGGTTCGACGATTATGCATTTTTATCATACTTTCATCGATTCAGTACACCACACGATTGTAATATAATGAAATTATAGGATCCTTCAAAGGAGTCCATACGTATTGGAGTGGTGAGCTGCCGAAGGCCGCATATCGACCAATACTATGAGCTGCGCCCGCAAGGGCGCAGTATAGAAAAAGCGCGATGGATCCACCAAAGTTCTTATTGGAGTTTTAATTGTAGATATGTCGTTAAAATATAGCGATAAACAAGACATTTGGTGTTTTAGCCAGAGGATCTTCCTCCGTAAGCTGTCATAGGCGGGCTTAACCCTACCGACAAAAATCCAAAGATTGGTATTTTGGGTAGCTAGATATAATGTAACATAAAATCTGGAAAAGTAGTGGATAACAGGTAAGATGTAATTAAGTGAAGGAGTTGTAGTATAGATGTATGAAATAGTAGATATTCAACAAAAATATATATTTATATGTATAAATATGAAACAAAACATATATAAATTCGTGAAAAGTTAATATAAGCAGAGGGAATGAATATAGTAAAATGGATATTGACTCATTCCAAAGCAACTCTACCCTTGCACCTTACTTCGTCAGGGGTATAAAGGTAGGGTCTTAGCATATCCTTTTCTGTCGCAATCAACCGGTAATGCTTACACCCAATCGGTCGCCCACCCTAGGCCGAGAACAGTGGTTCCCAAAGTGCGCAATATCGCCCCTGGGACGTATTTGAGAGACAGTGGTCGAAAATGTTAGAACGTTCAGTTAATGAGTAAACTGGTTTTTTACTAAGTTCAATGTGACAGCCGATAGTTTCGATAGAAATGTCGAGGTTGATAGAAAAGCACTTCAATGCTTGACTCATCCCAGCCCGCGGGGTGAAAATGATCAAATGTGACAAATTTGCTTTAAACCTGTAATTTGACCTAAGGTCAAAACCCATGTCGTGAGACGTCACTCAAGGGTTCTCAAACATTCTAGAGCGCCACAAAAATCGGACTGTTATAACATCTCGCGACTAGGGCTGGACAAAATCGAGTACCTGAGTGATTTGATTCCGAATCACGTAATATGCTTCGAGTCGAGTCGAGGATCGAGTATTAATCACTATGACGTCATTACAGAATGCAATATGTCCAAGTTCAAATACGTACCTTTCATGCGATCACAAATAATATAATGCCTGCTTTCCATCACATTTAAGATGCTTCGGTACTTATTCGACCATACCGATTTCATTGCACTTGGTGACAATGTTGTGGAATGATCATGACTGCGGAAATGTACTATTCTCAGTAACGTAGGCTACATATCTTTGTACTATATGTTTCGTATGTTACGATACGGGCAATTAAGGTTTCAATGCTTCAACAGTGAAAATCTGTGTCGAAACTTTCATTCTCGTTGCTAATTTAACTTTCTGTGGCGAGGAGCGTATAATTTCAGTACTCGAAAAATCGCATTTTACTACTCGATTCGAATCATTAAAATTAATGCTCGATTCAGACTCGAGTACTCGAATTATTGTGCCCAGCCCTACTCGCGACCCAAGTCTCACATTTCTCCTTTTCTATTGCTGTTGTTTTTTATTGTTGCGATCAAAGCTCTGTGGTTGCTTTAGTCGTGTCTGGTATCATAGCCAATTGATGAAACGCGCATCAGAGTTGTTACGACAATATGGCCGGTAGTCTGTTACTATCGCGTGACTGTACGACTGCCCGCTTTACTATTCGCACAAATGAATTATACCCCTTTCGTATCATTTGTTCACCGGTCATCATTGATTCCGCAATGTGTGTTCAGTTTAGCACCGGTCTGGTATCCAATTGCCTGCTGCTGAAATAGTGTTGCAGTCTTGTTGTGTTGAAACGGTGGAGACTAATAAACGATCGAGGGCGTGTGATAAATTGGTAAATAAGTGTAGCGGTGTAACCCCTCTTAGGCTTTTATACGAAACAGTATTCCCCAATGTCGGCTGACAACACGGCAATGAATGGAAAGTATGGGCCGTCCGGCAAACACACAGCGCGTCTGGCTGCAGGTTTTAAAACCAAATGTTTGTTTAGCCGAGTTGCGTGCATTAGCAACACTTTTCAGTAGCAATAATAGGGCCTACTCGCTATTATAACATGGAAAGACTTGTACACACTACCCCGGTTGAATGCCAACTAACTAACAATTGTTGAATACTCATATAGTATTGCGAAAACTGAGTAGTTCTAGTTGTAATGTAGGTATAGTCTCGAATTTGTAATTTTCGGAACTTAGTTGTTGTGTAAAGTATGTTTGCATCAATACTAGTCAGGGGTCACGCTTACCGGAACACGAACTCTCATATCGATCTCGCCTTCATACACATACCACCTCTTTTTGTCACCTGTCCTTTTTTATTATCTTCCTTTACTTTTCATTTTGTGGGCATGCCCACTTTTTACATAGCCTTGGCCTGGTCGAAGTCTGACTTCAAAGACTACTCCAAGTCGTTCCGGCGCCTTCCTATCTTTTCATTGTATCGCAGTCTTGTGGTGTATTGAAATCATGAAATAGTTAATAATAAATTGAATTGAACCTACACAAATGAAATATGCTAACAAACTGCGCAAAGCAGCCGCTATGCCACAGCATCGGCCTCTACTTTCGAAAATGCCTCCTAATCATATTGTCAATAATCTGCTTTTGTGCCGATTGAAAGCAGTAACTCCCGAACAACGATACCGAAAGTATGGCACTCCTCGACAAAATCTACCATCACAAACAACTTACTCGAAAACTTTCCATGCGTCACATTTTCTTTTCACGTGTCTTTGACATCGTTATACCTACTTGTACTCCACTCGGAATCAAAGCCGTTACACTTCTCGTGTACCAACGATGACTCCTTTGCATCTTAGGTAGCACTCGAAACTAACACTATTATATTTCCTCATACTTACACCATTGAATAGCAGTGAGATCTGTATTGAACCAAATCAACGATAATGATTTGTGACGATCGAGGTAACATGACAAGANNTCACGCAGCAGATCTAGTTGCCGAGTCCGGATCAAATCAGAATTCACCATTCATATACTTTCCCTTCCATAGTCGCCCGAATATTCACCATACGAACTGAGCGATCTTTCGGATCGGTCTCCTTCATCAATTTCACTCATCATGCCGACTTCATACATCCGACACTCAGACACGGACGATTGTCCGGCATTTGACGTTTCGATAACGGCTACGTTACGGTCCAAATCGTCCAAAGCGAGAGCGCACACTTGTTGTTTTACAGGGATTAAACCCAACTGTTCGTAAATCGACGAGTCGGAAGTGCGGAAAAAATACACCAAACCTGGCTGCTCTTCGGTGTCAATCTTCGTGGCGTACATAACAATTCAGCTACGATTGAATATCAATTGGCACTGAACGAGAGCAGGTACCGACTGAATCAATTTGAAATTTCTCATATCCCGAACTTCAGTGTTTATGACCACTTTAAAACCGTTTGGGTGGAACACTCCGCTGATTGCATGTATTACCTTATCAAATCTATGTACGGGTAACGTCTGGTGTTTTCGGACATACGAGAAACATCCGCCGCTTAGGACTAACCGGTCGTCGTCCTAAAACGTGGCGTGATTTTTTGGTAGCAACACGACTGGTTGTCTTCTATATAGGTATCAGCACTCACGTCATTTCCGTAGGTGTTGATAGCCGTGCCTNGTGTTCATTCAGGTCGTAGATAATTGCTTGGGCAGAAACACTCGTGGCGACTAATTTGTCTTGCACGGTCTTAGAAAATTCGACGTATTCAATANTGTCNAAAGTTACCTTTATGTCGAACGTATTGTCCATTGCTAATAGAANGCAGTTATGGGAGCACCAGTTGGAATAACGTCTCCAGTTTACGAGGGTTCGGTGCNGACAANGGCCGAATCGAAAACGCCTGTCATGACGCAATCTTCAAAGTTTGGCGCTTTGGGGAAGTNAAAATTTACTGCACTGTCTCCAAGAATCAAACCGCAATGGTCATTATGATTCTTGTTTGAACGTCAAGAGACGTGATGCGCGAATTTCGATCCCTGGTAGGCCGGATCTCCCCGACAAGTATGATTCGGCTGTAAATCATTCTCAATCCGTGCCACATGCCGCCCATTAAGGATAAACCTCTTGTCTATAACAGTGTCGTTTATGGATGTTGATCGATGCTTCAATTTTGTTCATAGTCTTGGAGCAACGGCGGTGGGTGACTAGAGAAAACGGGGGTATAGGTACTGCCGGATTTCGACATTTGGAGTGTTCGCGATTTCAGCATTTCTCTGTGAGAAAATTAATTACGAGTAACACATCTCGCGATATGATTGCTTTCACTNAATTCCGACTTTTCCGCAATAAACCTTTTGCTAGTTTCCAATTTTCTCACATATTGAGGCGGGAGTAAAAAGTTATCATCTGCATCTGGAAAAGTCCCAACCCCCGGATTCCTGCGAGGATCCGACAAAAATAAACCAGTATAAATTATCAACAGAAAGTCCTCATTATCAGAGGCAACATTACTTGCCGTCACAGTCTTCTAGTCAGCGTCGAGTGTTATTGCTTTTCTCGTTACGATTCTTTTTCAAGAGTAACTTCACATTGTTGCAAAACTTGACGTGTAGCTGTTTCTTGTCTTTGCGGATGGGCTTCCGGATAGCTTCATGTAATTTGCTGGTCAAGACGTGAAGCTTTGGTAAGATCTCACGTACTGGACGGTATTCGGCAATCCCTANGAGCGCCTTACAAGCGAAGCAACATGTTTCGTCTGCCGTGCGTGCTGGCTTGTTGACACCTAACAAAGATAGCAGGGTGTGTATGCCGTGCGCCTGCCGAACGATTTTCCACAATGGTTCTTTAACTTCACGTTTCTTGTTTTTATACCATGGTGCAGCGTGCACTTTCAAAAGTTCAGTGACACCCCTGCTTTCAGTACCAGTAAATTCAGTACAATTTGCGATAACAGCAATGGTTGGATTTACAGAAACCCAATCCGTATAGGTGGGGGTATTGATGTTCAGAAAAGTTTGAATCAAGTTTAGTACGACATTGAGTCCGATCACATCCAATCCAAAATCAGGGTAACATTCCGTAAGTGTGCTTTGACAACATCTCAGATTTGTTGCTGTCGAATTGTTTGCTTCAGTGTACGATTAATTTTGTCTCATCTGCCGCCATCTCTTTCGCTATCTGAAAAACAATTGCTTCTGAATACATAAATATCCTAGTTAATCAAACACGCGTAAACTATTCAGACTGTGAGCCGGACATAAACGGTTTGTGCATGCACATCAGTAAAACTTACAAACGGAATTCGAATTTTTGTAGACAACTCAAAGTCTGATGCATTGAAGGGATTTATTCAACAGTTGGACTATGGATTTATATTTCGCCCAGACAATTCTCCAATATCTTCAGTACACAATCTAATGTACGGCCACATATTAATTCAGTACACGAGTATTTAGGGGAATACTTGTACACACGATTGAAGTTTAGTTATGTAAATGAAATCCGTGGAAGTGTCCAATTGTGATCAATATAATACCCCGAAATATAATTCTGTTGATGTATTCTGATTTGAAACAGTCTTCAGCGTGTCGAGATAACAAGTAGATTGAATTTCTGCACTTTATACGACCGATCCAATTTTTATCCAGCCCATAGAGCGAAAATATGAGATTTTAGTCAAAATAGCCCCATGGAATATCTCCTAAAATAGAGCCAATTTGAAAAAAAACTTAACATTCTTACTTTGTCTGCCTAAAAATATTTGTTGAATAGTGTAATAAATCTATATTACTGTGTGTGAAAATGGATCGGGCATGGGATGACAGGATTATTCGCAACCCTCATTTTTGAAACGGTCACCCATTGCGACATCTACTTAGGCCTACCTGTCATAAAAGTCGGCGTCGAGTAGCTGCCAGGCATCTGTTTCTCGATACACTGAAATAAGAAATAATTTACAAATATAAAATTCTTGTTAGTAGAAAATATACCTTGCCTGTTGTAACAGTTACACTAAACTACACTAAACTTCTTTGTACATTTTGGATTTTAAAAAGAGACGNGTGTTCGTCATTTTCCTTCAGTGAAAGTTTCATAGGAGTCACGTGAAGTCGTCAAATAGTCCATGTATTGCGGTAACTGAATCTATTTTATAATATTTTGCTCACTTGCGGTGTATTTAGTCATTCTTCATTGCCCGCGATGATATATCGTGCAATTTGGAAAGTAGATATATTCTGTTAACTGCCAAAACAAGCTACTCCTCAACTAAATGTACTTCTTTGTGACTGCTCACGTGAATACACCTCTGATCATCCACGTGCTCGGTGTTATAAACTTTCAGAACCAATGAGTGTCAGTATGTTCATCCGGTGTCACAAAAGATCCACAAAGAGAACTGTATTTTCTCCTATGGTTATGAAAATATACGAGTCAATAAACATTTTTGACTCATCACTCTCTCAGTAAGATCTATATATCTTCACCGCAGCCGGAAAAGCTGGGGTATCATCAGCTGCGAAGTACTTCTACTTTTCTCTCGTGCTCAACTAGTTTATAGCGACTCGTTCACTTACTCAAGTAGTTTCATTTGAATATTACTTCTACGCCAGTTTTCTAATGCTGACACACTGATTTTGCATTTATGAAATTTTTATTTGAAAAGTATTTTTTGGACGCATTGACGTCTTACTTCGAAATTGATAGAATTCATAAACAAGTTCACAACCAGCAACGTATGGGAAATCATGCGTTAAACAATTATTCACATTAAATATAGAATCTCGAATCACACTACTATTCATTACTACCGTTCGTTATCAGGTAACCGTGGTAATCGCTACATCCTGACATGTTGTAGCCACAAGAATTTTTAGTTGCGTTAGTAACGCATTAGGCACAGATAAGAACATTTCACGCAAAATGATCACACCTATTTATTATACCCCAATATTTTAACACCTAGGCCTATACCTAATAATATACGTAAATATGTAACCAAACAACATCAACTCACATTCTAAAACGTCCAACTCAGTATCGATATCATTCGCAATCTTCTGGGCTTTCTTTCATTCGTCTCCTTTCAACATGTCATCTTCATGGTTGTATATCAATTTTACTTTCTTTGAATTAGAGTTGTTGACGAGAGACGAAATGTCACTGAGTGAAGCACAACATTCATCTTCGAATAAGCATCTGATATATTTGATCTGTTGCGGGATAAAATTACTACTAAAAATATTGTGTATTATAATATTGCTTCCAGCCATTCGTAGCCTTTTCACCAGGGGCTATGATTTTGTTACAAGGTACTTTAGATCAGGGGTAGCCAACCTTTTTGCTATTCACGACCACATCTCGATTACTCATGTCGCCTATACGGCCACATTCCAGGACATAGTCGCAATGGACCAAGTGGGTGACAAATATCTATGCTGAACTGCCCAAGTCCATTTCCGGTCAACTCCGTACTACTATTTACGCTGAAATCACGATCGCTCATGTTGTGAGTTATTTCTGGGACAGGTGATAATCGCACAAATCGCAAAAATTTTCTCAGATTCTGAATTGAATTTTGTAATTAATATTAGTTGTTTCAGATATTACTATCAAACATTTGAATAGTATATCTATTAGGGTTGTCCAAAATTTGGAAAATACTGTGATTGTGTCCCATATTCTACAGATTATTGATAAAACCAACAATGAGCCTGATAGAAGCTCACAGGAAAGCCGTTANGATTTCGATCAAAGCGTTTGAAGGTAGCTGCCCAAGAATAGGCGTGCCACAGACTATAGAACAGCGAGAAGACTGGTAATCACATAACCACGGCTATGCTTCAATGATCTCGACAGCAGCAGCTTACTGATTAGGTGTTCAAGGAGTCAGCTACAGGGGGAGATTCTGGAAGAGCGCTGTTGGTAGGTTGGAGATGATGATTTAGGATTAATTCAGGACATGTTTAGGTACGAAATACACGATGAACTAACAACAGCTGCTTCGCAAAAACTTTTACAGCTTATTGTGAAGGAAACGGCTGTAGCCTACATGCCGCGTTTTCATCGAGGGAAACCAAAGACGCTTAAGCAGGTGGTGAACGAATTCCTCGTTTCAGAAGGGATCCGTCATCAGTGAATACAAATATAAAGCTCGACTAAGACACTATACTTTGTGTGATCTTATTGGACCCAAGTTGTCGTATATAGTTGAAGTTTTGAATGCTCTGTCTAGGGATTGACTGNATCAGCCGGTTATGCTTGGCAGTTATACTTGCAGAAAATTGAATGAAAAGATTACCATATCGGTGATCGCTATCATAATCGAAGACGTTACTGGGCAACAAAATAAGCGTCTGCGGGCCGCGCGTTGAGAGCCCCTACTCTACTTGAGGACTTGGACTTGGACTTGACTCGGTTGAGAATTGAAATCTGATTACAATTTTGAATGAGATCTTGATTTGAAACGAAACTTGATTTTTGTTGTACATCCTAGAAATCTATTTCATTGTTATTTTTCAACTCAGTAATTCTAATTACAATCTAATTTGGAAAAATCTGTCTAGCTACAACTCCAATTCAAACCCGATTTGTAAAAACTGAAATTTTTTAGTGTCTAAAGATAAGGTCCTGAATCGAGTTTAAAACTACAAGTTAAATCCAGTATTCTAGTACCTAAGATCAGTCACGAAGTACTCCTAAAAATTCAGAGTACCGGAATAGGTGTTGCTTACGCGCTCTGTTTACTCGGGCGGCCATGTTTCCAGTCTACTTGAACTTCTGCTCAAGTTTACAAATCAAAACCACTCGCTTTCTCAATTTCAATTTTTTACAAGTACAAAGTGGTTTGGTGATGTTTGCATCAGTTTTACATCGGACATTTTCGTAGGAAAGGCTTGAAACTGCTTCTGTATCGCAGTAAATGAATAAATATTCAAGGACTGAACCTATTTTTAGGGTCATTAACAGGGTTGTAATGACTCGAGTCGCGATTTTTTTGGTGACTCAAATTCACTCGAGTCATTTCTTGTACTGACTCGACTTGTACTCGAGTCATTGTGCATGACTCGAACCAAGTCATAAGACTCGACACTAGGACGGCCAAGACATAAATATCATTGTGATTTCGATGAAGAGTAAAGTACCACATTAATGGGATTTCGTCTATTAGTCATGATACTTGGAAAATCTGGCCAGAAACCATTAATACTGGGTAAAATTACGATATTTTGAATGCGAGCCATTCTATATCACTCGAGCAGAGTTGAGAAAAGTGGGTTGTACAGGATTAAACTTAAAACTGAACAGCGAACACAATGACTTGGACGCTTGACTTGAGTCAAAATACTATGACTCGGACTCGACCCCTGGACTTTGACCAGGTGATGAATTGTAAATGACTCGACTTGACTCGAGTCAAAACTATAAGAGTATGATTGACTTGTGACTGGGGACCTTGCAGCTTGGTTACAACCCTGTTCATTACTCATTAAGAGATGTCCGCAAATACACACCTTGCCATTTCTAAAGCAGCCGCCTTCCATCGGTCACGAAAGTACACGGTTTCTCAGCCAAATCTACTTCTCAAGACCATTTACTATGGAGTGCTGCATTTGATTAGTATATTCATATCGAAATGAGCCCGAATATTTTCGCCTGACACTCGTCAGAGGTAATTGTCAGCAACTAGTAGAGGATTGGAAAGAACGTTGTATATCAACAATGGTATCACAAAATATGACAGTACATTGAACTTGAACTTTGCCCCGATTATTCGAAATTTCGTGTAAGTGACGTCATACTTTGTGATAGGATTGTTGATATATAACGTTCTTTCCAATTCTCTACTAGTTTCTGTGGATCATCACTGACAAAGTCACCAAAAAATATTCGCGCTCATTTCGATATGAATATACTATTAAAATGGCAAGTTACATATTTGCAGACATCAGAAAAAGACCACATCGGGATGAAAAATAGTACTGATAACAAGATAAGGCAGCTCACATATCCTCAACAGTCATATCTTTCGAAATCTGGCAGTAGTCCACATTCCAGACAGCTTGATCNTCCCACACTTTGGAAGCCAAGAGAATANCACCTGGGCACAAAATGGACCAAGGTTTCAGCTATACGGTCAATTCCTGCATAAAGAAAAACAACAACATTTGTATTCATGCATATTGTCACAGTGTAAAGAGTGAAAGACCAGGCCCGCACAAGCTACCAATGTAGTTCAGCTGAAGGATAACTAAATACTGTTTTAGTGGTGCTAGTTCTAGTTGCTTATTTTGAAAGCAATAAATTCTAGTTCTTGTTCTTTAAAAAAGGATTAGTTGCAGAACAATTAGAAAACGCGAGCCATCGTTAGGCGTAATCAGTAGGGCTTCTTTTTCACTACTCAAAATTATGTCAAAATTATAGCGTTATATCAAAAAATTAACTTTCTTTCTCTATTCTTGACAAGCTACTTGGTAAGGCATACACTTTCTACCCGAAAATGTAGGAAAGTATCTTTCGTCGTAGTACAATTTTTTTTAATTATTTCTATCATGATGCGTAATGTAACTACTGGAATTCTGCACAGGAGGGCTAAATTTTGTTAAAATTAATCTGCCAGTTTTTGAATGAAAAAGTGTTTTTTTTTTCAGGCCAAACTACTTCGAAATGACAGACAGTTCCAACCCGAAATGAAGACAAGTAGTACAATTCTAACATTATGTGGGAAACGCCTAATTTGCGTACGATTGGTCAATTTTGGTCAAGGTGAAAAAAGTCAAAATTCTGATTTTTAAGCTCAAAATCTTCTGTTTTTGAAGGTAAAAAAAATCGCCCTACTAATGACTATCATACAGTTAACAATGCCCAGGACATAAAATAATCTCCGCGTATGTTAATAACCTTTCCAAATTAACCTGAAGAGGAGCAACCAAGTTACTAATGACACCAATAATCCATCCAATAATCATTGGCAGCGTACCAAGAAGCAAATAATACAATAAAGAACTGATTTGAAGTTCAAAATATATTAATAAAAACTGTGTATCGGATTGGGACATCGACGCATTTATATTGATATATAGTTTTTCCGCCGATGACAATATTCGATGGTTAAATGGATGTGGACTGAGGAATATAAATAGAATAATATGAGAGAAACTCATTCTAATATACTGGCGTGTCTCTCATTCTTGATGAAGTAGCGGTGTGCTCATTAGCAGTGTACAAAAATAAAAAAAAATTATAATTTTACGGCCTGCTTGATAAAACTGTTAGGGGTTGCCAAGAAAACGCTGTACAGCATACCAATTTTGGCTCAATCCAAACCTATAGAAGCATAGCTATATAAGAAAAAGTATTGGATATATTTACCAAAAATCAATATAAAAATGTTTCAAATTTTGCTGACTACAATATGAAATTTGACGGTTGTATGAAGAAATGATGCACAAAGAATTTGGCTCAATTCCAACCAGTAGAAGCAAAATTATTTGAGTGTAAAATTTTGGATTTGTAAAAATTAATTATTTACTATGGATCTAGTCATCGTGAATACTACGTTTTGGAATCCAAAATTTTGACCATCAATAACTCCGCTTCTACTGGTTGGAATTGAGCCAAATTTGTTGTGTTTCGCTTTTACAGACAACCTGACAATGTTGTGAGGCAGCCAGCAGGGTTGTAATGACTCAAGTCATGACTGGACTCGAGTCAAAACTATAAAAGTGAGATTGACTTACGACCCGGAGCCTTGTTACTTGGTTACAAGTTACAACCCTGGTAGTAAATTTGGGGTTGTTTTTCCACAGCTTTCTTCTTATATAGCAATGCTTCCATAGGTTGAAATAGCGCCGAAATTGGACCTCAATTTCCATCAAGCAGCCAGTAAAATTGAAAAAAAATTGAACAGCCAAATCGCAGCATGTCTTAGAAATCAATACTACAAGAAATCGAGTAAAAATGGACGTCATTACTTCTACTTTTACTGGAGAAACGATTTTAATCACTTTTACGTATTTCATAGTTTTACGAATGCAATTTTACCGGAAATCGATGGCAAAACGAACCTACTTGATAACGTGTTCTGTCATGGGGAACGGGAAGTAAGGTAGAACAAACAAAGCAGTCTCCCGGGAATTACAACTATTAGATCTGCTATTCCATGATCAGAGGAATAGCAGAAATTTGAATAATATATTCATATTGAAATAAAACTGACACTCGTCAGGGGTGATCCTTACGAACTAGTAGAGATTTTAAAAGCTGTTTGTCGCTTATATCATCAATAGTGGCGTCATATTTTGTGATACGATTGTTGATATCGAATTTTCCTTCCAATTCCTGCTAGTTGCTGACGATCACCCCTGATGAGTGTCAGCCGAAAACGTTTAGGTTCGTTTGAATATGATTATATTATTCAAGAAAAGAAAATCCTCACCAAAGTAACTATTGCACATTCCGCAGTCAATTGCGCCGCGCTAAATAACGTCCTGATGAAGCGATAAATATGCCGATGCTCCGACTCTCGCTTGTCGTAATCCGACGGCACACGTTCGCGCTGAAATGGAGATTGAAAAAAATCGCGGATTGTAAGTCTTGTTATCGTATTGATCAATCGAACCTTGGCAGGTTACTCGCAAACATCGTCTGTCGGGCATCAAAATACAGCGCAGACTTATGCAACAAATTTTCAGATTTTCTAAATTAGATAGAATTATTGCTGTACAGGACAGTCTTTATCTAAATTTGACTCCAATTAGAATTATAGCCACACGTTTTTTTCCAAATTAGATAAGAATTATAGGCAATATTTTTTTCAAATCAGATTAGAATTACGATTGTAACTAGTTTTTTCTTGAAGTCACGCTAGAATTAAAATTGTATCTACAGTTTATTCCAAATTAGATTAAAATTAGAATAATAGCTACAGGTTTTTTCCAAGTTGAATTAGTATTAGAATTATAGCTAATATTTTTTTTTGTCATATCAGATTAGAATTAGGTTTAAAACTAGTTTATTTCCTAATTATGTTGGAATTAGAATTGGAGCTACAGGTTATTCCAAATTAGATTAAAATTAGAATAATAGCTACACATTCTTTTCCAAATTGGAATAGAATTAGGATTTTAACCATTTTTTTTTCGACTTACTTTAGCATAAAAATTGTGTAGAGAACCCCTGCTCTACTTGCTGACTTGGATTCGGACTTGACTCGAGTCAAAACTATAAAAGTTTGATTGACTTGTGACTCGGAACCTCGTGGCTCGGTTACAACCCCGGTCATTAGTTATTTTAGATGTCCGCAAATATGCACCTTGCCATTTCTAAAGCAGACGCCTTCCATGAGCCACGAAGTACGCGACTTCTCAACCAAATCTACTTTCCAAGACCATCTACTAGAGTGCTTTACAAAGCTTGATTTGAATAGTATATTCATATTACAACGAACCCGAATATTTTCGGCTGACACTCGTCAGGGGTAATCGTCAGCAGGTAGTAGAGAATTGGAAAGAACATTGTATATCAACAATCGTATCACAAAATATGACGTGCTTGTGTACCAAAACAGTACATTGAACATAAACTTTGCCCCGATTATTCGAAATTTCATGTCAGTGACGTCATATTTTGTGATAGAATTGGTGATATATAATGTTCTTTCCAATTCTCTACTAGTTTATGAAGATCATCACTGACAAAGTCACCAAAACATATTCGGGCTAATATCGTTATGAATATACTATTAAAATCAAGCTTTGTGAAGCACTTCAGTAATAAGTTTTGAAAAGTAAATTTGACTGAGAAGTCGTGTACTTTTGTGGCCTATGTACGATGGTTGCTTTAGAAATGGCATGTTACATATTTGCACACATCTCAAAAAGACGACATCGGGATTAAAAATAGTACTGATAACAAGATACGGCATCTCACATATCCTCCACAGTCGTATCTTTTGAAATCTGGCAGAAGTCCACATTCCACACAGCTTGATCGTCCCACACTTTGGAAGCCAAAAGAATAGCACCTGAACACAAAATCATCAAGTTATCAGCTAGTCTGTCAATTCTCGCATCATATTTGAATTAGAGAAAGCAAAAGATTGTGATATGGAGAACACAAAACAAAACACATTCATAGCGTATTGCCACAGTGTAAAGACCAGGCCCGCACAAGCTACCAATGTAGTTCAGTTGAAGGATAACTAAAAACTGTTTCAGTGGTCCTAGTTCTAGTTGCATATTTTGCAAGCAATGAATTCTAGTTCTTGTTCTTTAAAAAAGGATTAGTTGCGGAACAATTTGAAAACGCATGTCATCGTTAAGCGTAATCAGTAGGGCGATTTTTTTTTCACATGTCAAAATTGTGCAAGAGTGACGAGATAGCGCAGTGGTATAATCCGCGGCTGCAACACCAGTGGGTGCGGGTTCGAGTCCCACCGAGGTCGACTTCCGAATTCCCATACCTAAGTGTTGGAGGTTCACCTAGGCTCCTCCTCGCCACTCATCCGCGTCAGCGAAGTCTTAAAAAAAGCCTAGATGCGGGCCGCGCTATAAGTCGGCAGTTGCGGAAAATAACAAGAATATCAGCCTGGCCATAGCCATAGTAGTCGACAAACACCATGAATACCACAAACAAACAAACGTCAAAATTGTAGCGTTAAAGTCAAAAAATGAACTTTCTTTCTCTATTCTTGACAAGCTACTTAGTAAAGCATACACTTTCTACCCGATAGTGTTGGAAAGTATCTTTCGTCGTGCTACAAATTTTTTTAATTATTCCTACCATATCGCGTAATGTAACTACTCGAATTCTTCATAGGGTTAGATTTCGTTGAAACCAAGTTTTTTCATGCAAAAATTTGTTAGTTTCTAAGGCAAAAAGTATTTTTTTCAGGCCTAACTACTTTGTTAGGACAGACAGTCCAACCAGAAATGAAAATAAGTAGTACAATTCAAACATTATGTGGGAAAACACCTAATTTGCATACGTTAGGTCAAATTTGGACAAAATGAGGATTTTTGAGGTAAAAAAATGTCAAAATTCTGATTTTATAGGTGGAAAAATCGCCCTACTAATGACTATCTTGCAGCGAGCGCACCTACCTAGTACGGTATGCTTTCAGTTCCAAGGACATAAACAATCTCTGCGTATGTTAATAACCTTTTCAAATAAACCTGAAAAGAGGAAGAAGCAAGTTACTAATTGCACCAATAATCCATCAAAAGATCATTGGCAGCGTACCGAGAAGCAATCGATACGAAAAAGAACTGATTTGAAGTTTAAATATAAAAAACTGTGTATGGGAATGGGATATAGACGTAGGCCTATGTATATTGATCTATATCATTTTTCGCCGATGAAAATATTCAATGTTTAAATCAGTGGTTCCCAACCTTTTTCGACTCATCGCCCCCTTTTGAAGCTCTACACCGATCATCGCCCCCCAAATATTGGGAACCAAAAAATGGGTATACAAGTTGGGATCACCGGCGAATTGACTAATAAAAAAAAGGTCAATTTTTCGGCTTGACCTCGAAATTACACTTTTGCAGCTAAAAATCGCCAAAACGTACCAAACTAAAACGACGCACATGATTTCAAATTGATATTTCTTAACTGGCAAATAATTTTTTCCTGCGTGATGGCATTTGTCTTGTAGGGTTCAGATTGCCAGGACAGGAACATTCAACGCCAGCCATTCAGGCGCCTATGGACCATCAAATATATATGTATATGTATCGAAGTTTTCGGTCAGCACAAGGGCATTCCTTTTCGGCCAAGGTCTTCTCGCTGCTGATCGTTCTGGCATACATCTCGGAGTCGTATGTCGTATGACTTCATATG
>ATSW01013898.1:0-23099 GCA_000444245.1 Botryllus schlosseri | reverse complement strand
AAAAAAAATCAATCGAATTCTGCCGATTCTGTCTCCAATATTTCTCATCGAATCAGTAAGCCACGCATTTGCAAAGGTCGTTGCGTTCTTGTTACAGTTGTGAGTTTTAAAATGAACGTGAGTAGTTCCATAGCTCTGATTGCCCATTTTAAAATCTAGTGGCTTGTCAAAGTCTCGTGGAGACCTTCGCAATTCCCATATCAGGATTCTTATAGTCGAGCTTGGCGTTGATTATATTGCCCGCCAGTGTTTTGATGTATTAGTGATGTTTATATCAAAATCCTAACATCGCCACCTCGATCTCTGGTGGCAATGGTGTAATGCTTTTGTAAACGACATTCCTTGTAGAGTTGCTGGATTTGCCGCAAGACAGCTTCATTCATAGCAAGCCACAAACATCAGTCAGGAGAAATCAACTTGTAAATTGGCGAAATGAGTATCAGATTCCGTGTACACAATTCAAGTACCTTCCCACACACACGAACCTGAATCTTGCTTGCCGTCTCCGTTGGCCAATATGACGGTGGGAACAGCCTTTTCCGCGGATACATCGTACACGATGCCGGTCCTGTCGCAGACCGTGTAAAATCTTCCCTGGTAACTGATGAGTTCCGACAATTCCATTCCTCTCATGCTGAAATATGAGATTCGGTTACAAGTGTGACTTGTTTCGACAACTTCCTATCTTTTCATTGTATCGCAGTCTTGTGATGTTTTGAAACGATGAAAATATTAATAAACCAGATTGATTGATTGGATATAACCATTCAATGCACGCTTTGGTATATGTGTCGACAACGTTGACTATTGCAATTCGTATCGTTTTGCAATATCTTTCCGTTAATACTCGATGTTTATCACGCCGAATAAATGTAACCTATCGTAATCGATTCTATATCAGCTGAACAAGGAAGAGAGAAAATAAGAGTGGAGTTTGCACGCATTGGGATTGATATCGTTCTGTATTTTCCCACATTGCTTGTTTGACATGACAAGGAAGTGGGACATGCTGATAGACTATGTAAACGAAAAGGAAGTATGTCCTGGTTATGGCATTTGAATCTACTATTTGTCAAGGCTATAGTGTTGGCAACTTTTGCTGTCCGAGCTCTGGAGGATGCTTGAACCGATGAATTTGCAAGTAACAAATTGCGTGAAAAAGGCGCATGTATCTGCTATCGTACACCACGCGGGCCACATCCATGAGAAATCAAAGCCTCCTGCTAATATCAAAAACATTCCCATCGGTATATCTCCTGTTTTCTTTCTCAATAGTTATCAGCTAGGATTACGTATATCAATTTGCAATTCTTATGGTTTTTATTACTAGCCGCAGGTCAAAGTGAATGCTTGGTTGCTTGAAAGATTATTTATCCGACTTCTTTATATCTTTTCATTGTATCGCAATCTTGCGACTGGGATTTTTAGGTTGCTGTTGTACCAAGTCGGTCTTCATCCACTTGTGGACTCGACTCATATACGTTAAAGGTTGACAAGCGCATATATGTATGGTTTCTGCCTGCTTCGGACTACGAAATGTGACAAACTGGGCACACCAGGCAGTTTTTTGGACAAGTATAAAACTTCCATCTTTTCCAAATTAGATTAGGATTAGAATTAGAGCTACACAGCTTTCTTTCAAATTGTACTAAAACTACAATTAAAGCAAGACAGTTTTTCCAAAATAGATTAGAATTACTGAATTCTCGGCAACTTGGAAATATAATCTGGCACAGTTCGTTACAAATCAGAGTTTCGCATTCTCAAGCATGAGAAATTGAGCATTGCTATAGCTCGTTTCGCACTATACAGTTATCCTGGAGCATTTACGGGAAAACCAGAAATTATAATAGAAATAAAATTAGAGCATAGCAACAAAAACATAGAAGCAAATTAAATTAGAATTAGATCACCGGTATTTCCATCTAATTAGTTTAATTGGATAACTAGAATTATCTAGTTGTCCTAGTCTGATATTAGGCAGTCGGGCCTTTCTAATAGGGATGGTGTCTTTTTTGAAAGGTTCTGTGTGAACGCGAACGTGAACCTCATGGCGTCACGTGTCGTCATATAGCTATTTCCAAACCTCCATTTCAGTGAAGTGATAGCCTATATTAATGTAGCCTACATGATGCTATAGCGACTACTTGGGCCACGTAATGCCACAATGGTGAGGTATACATATGACATTTTAAACGTCATCAAATGTATCAACTGCGGCAATCAAATGATATAATAATCCCATAAAATCAATATCTTCGGTCGCTTTGTCACCAATTTCGACGATGACTTGCAAGGGAATACGAGGCTTACGCCTTACGGACAATGTATTCGGCGGACAATGTATTCGGCGTCTGCAGACTCATGAGTATTGCTACGTTGATATTGAGCGGAGTGTAAAACGGGTTTCTATACTTGGCTACCGATATCACCCCATTATCAAGTTATACAGCAGTAGCCAACACCTCAATCCCACGGATTTGGTTTTTATGATACAATAAACATATGAAATCAAGATTGAATCGGTGCGTCTGCTAGATTTTTTGCATCAGACAACGATATCGATACAATTGATTGGTTGAATAAGCATAATTCGCTGACTATCTACATGTAGTGTATTTCGCTTTTGAAGTTGTGAGATTGCGGGTCAAGCTCACAGCAGAGAGTCACTAAATATTCACAAACGGAAAGCTAGATATTTTGAGTAAACGTTTGGAACAAAGCAAGTAAAATTTCTGAGATTGTCAAGGTGCATGCTCGTTTAGTGTTGATTGTTTTTTATGCTGCCAGCGCCATATGCATAGAGTGGCCCGCCGTTGAAATGCAATAAATTTTAACTAAAGATGTTATAAGTGAAAATTGTAACACCTGAAAAAGGTTCACAGTGCAGAACCTACCAAGGTTCGTTTGTGAACCTGAACCTCTAAATTTTCGAGGTTCAAACAATGAACGCGAACGCGAACCTTTCGTTCACACCATCCCTACTTTCTAACTTCGTTACGCGAGTGAAGTATAGAATATTGAGAATTTCTATTTGATGAAGTTGAAGATGCATATTCAACAGCGCATTCAACTCTTTCAGCTGTATTCCAGGCGGAATATGGACAAATTTCGGTTTTCTAATTCCAACCTTTGCGGATAGCGACAGTTCGTAATAACGCAGACTGTTCGGTATTCATGTTCACGTTTTCTGTGATTTCCATATTTTATGGTATATCAATTTTGTAGGTGAAAGTGCAATCGTTATTGAGGTTTTTAAGAGCGCATTTGTAGATTTTTGATTTCGCCCCAGGCTCGCACGTACATGTCGCTCATTCCTATACTGACGCGTTTTCGTTGTTTTTGAAGAATGCACGCATTTGCAGCCCAATATGAAAAGTTCAAATACATCTTTAACGATCTGTGAAGAATTTCTAGTTGCAGCTGGTCGGATCTTGGCGGATTGAACCTGCACGTCAGTTGCGAGCCATATTCCAGTCTCTTGTTATTGAACAAATATGGACGTGGACGTCTTATCATGTGGTGACGTATATATAACGATAGGCGGTCGAACATACCCTCTTGAATATGCGGACTTGATCGTAATGGCGTCGTCGGCAGACTCCATCGCGACAGTAGCCTTTTGATTCTTGCAATCGTACGTCAAAGACCCAGTCAATATCAAACTTTTCCAGAAAGGATGGCCTTCCTCGTCAATTTCTGAAAATGTGTTGCGGCATATGCAGCAATCAATCAATCAAGTTTATTAATATTTTCATCGTTTCAAAACATCACAAGACTGCGATACAATGAAAAGATAGGAAGGTGTCGAAACAACTTGGAGTGGCCTTTAATATCAGACACCCACCTTAGCCTAGGCCAGTGGTTCCCAAACGGTGGGGAATTCCCCACTAGTGGGGAATTCAATGGTTTCTGGTGGGGAATAGACGCATTTGTTCAAAATTATATACAGGACAGTCTACTTCTACATATTCACGGATACACATGCGCAATTACCGTTACTGCTCTGGAATGTATGTATCGAAAATTACATTGCGCGTTGTTCACAAAACCTCATTTTTAACTCTGGATGGTCAATGATGGCTTCACAAACGCATCCCGCACGACTAGTTTGACGTGAAATAACGCTTTCGCGAAATTTTGAGCGTTACTGGTATCGGTTCACAATACGTTTCATGTTGCAATTATAGGCGATTGTCTTGCGTACTGGTGTGGTTGTGGGTCTTGTGTAGTAAAACCAGCAAATAGCTGCTCTGTGATGACAAAAGTGCTGGGTAGTGGGGAACAGGACCGTAACTGCCGCCCCCAAACCCCCCAATTGGGGGGGGGGTGAGCTCGAAGGGGGCCAAAATTATTTCGTGAATTAACATAAATTAAAGTATTTTTTAATTTATGACACTTTTTCAAATTTTCTCCCATTATTAGGTACCCTTCCCCCATGAAAATACGTGGAATTTATAAAAATGGAGACTTCGGCGTCGGCCATTACTGCGCCACGACGCAACAAGGCATATGAAGTTATAGGCCATGTAAGATGCAACTCCGAGAAATGTGCCAGAACGATCAACAGCTAGGATACCTTGGCCGAGAAGACATGCCCTTTTAGTGACCCAAAACTTCGATATATATACAATATAGATATATGTTTAATTGGCTAAATGGCTGGCGCCGAATGTTCCCGTCCTGGCGATCTGAACCCCACATGACAAATGCCATCCCGCAGGGAAAAATTATTTGCCAGTAAAGCAATGCCAATTTGAATTCGTGTGTGCCTTTTACTTTTGGCGATTTCCACATCTATTGACATAGCTGATATATAGGAGGTCACGAAATAGCATAATGTAACGAAGTCAATACACCAATAGGACCGCCCGAAGATGTTCAATTCTTATTTAGGGGTCCTACCTTTTCCAGCACACCTCACTCAGCTCTACCGGTAAATCTGATTACGTGAGCAGCGAGGGGATAAAATTGATAGCAAAATATATGCAATTCCCGATCATATTGGCCGATTCAAACACGGAATATATAAATTTTGCGTGTTTGCGCGTATAGTCGAAATAAGGCGACGCACTAAACAGTAGACCAAATGTAACTATAAGTTGCAGGGAAATCGCGTACAGGCTCAGCGTGGCTGAGGGGGTTCTGGGGCCCAAGACCAACGTTTTTTGGTGGGGCTGAAAAAGTGCTGTTACGGTCCTGGTGGGAAATGAAGGCTCGGAATAAATCTGAAGTGGACAATGAAGACGAAAAGGTTGGGAACCACTGGCCTAGGTGAAGTAAAGAAGAGGCATCCACACTGAATGAAAAGTAATGCAGAGAATATAAGACGCAAGCGACAAAATGAGGTGGCATGTGGCGGAGGGCGAGGTCGATGTTAGGTCTTGGTCCAGTAATCCGGTAAGCAGACTGCATATAACCACCAATAATGATGATTCAAGGTAAAACACACCCACAGAAGTGTTGGCCGCTACACTTGCACAAAGAAATAATCATAATTGTCTTGTAAGAAGATAGATTAAGAATTCTCAGCCCCATTATATTCGTTAATGTGATAATTCAGCGACTTTCCTGGCCATTACCTTTCGAAAGTTTATCATGCCGATTTTGAACTTCGTCACTCCCGGCGCCACCTCTTCGGGCGCTTGAGATCCTAGGACGTAAGGCATTTTAACTCTATAAATGCTTTAGGAACGTTCGGAAAAAGCCTGCACACAAAATCGGAAACGATTTAACACTCGAAGAGAAATGGAAATTGTAACTAAATAGGAGAAAAACTCGCTGAACTAACTGCTTGACTCGTTGACAGCAAATTCCAAATATCCAGCTTCAATCAGGCTAACATTCATGCGCGACTAGTTGCCGAAACTGGCTACTGATGCTAACACGTATCGGTACTCTGCTACTGGGATACACATATCCCTGCCTCCACATACACCCTGTGCATTTCCTATTTTATTCTATGGTCGTAGACTACTATAGTTAATGCTACCACATTTTGAGATCCGAAAAGAGGACACTTTTTTAAAAAAATCTGGAAGCTCCAGCACCAGAAAAGAAAAGTGGTAAATTTGTCAATTTTTCTACGAGACCCGCATTACCCACTTTTCTACAATTCTGCTTTCCAATTCTGCCTGAAAGTCGAGTTTTTTATGGGATTTTAATACTTTTACTGAAAAAAGAGGACACATTCCCAAAATAGAGGACATTTGGCCGTCCTCCGACTTCGAGGACACTTTCCATTTTTATGAGGACAAATCCTCTTAAGCGAGGACGTATGGATTGGTAACCCTACCAACCACAGAACTCAAGACCCTGTATGTCCTTAATTTTTGCCAGAGAAATATCCTCAATCTGCATGTCTACCTTCGGTATCGTTGTTTCTTGAAAGCGTGATATAGGCCTACCACGCATTGCGAATGGCTCAATACGTAGGCTATTTGAAGGACATTTGGTTATTTCAAACGTTGAAATTCAAATTTAGATGTTCCTAACTAGGCATTCTAGGTATAGGTAGATCCAGCCAGTGGATATCCACGGTCCCAGAGTATCAATGAAACGCCTTTCCTTAATTACATTTTATAGAGTAGTAAAATTCATAGTTGCAATATTTCCATTCTTTTACAAGAAATGGACTCGGACATACGTCGGATGAACCCACGTCCAAGGTAGGTCCAACTTAAACTGATACGCGAATACACGAAAAAGAGGTCGTGATCAAACTTCGAATTGAGATGCGTTCACCGCAGATATATGCATATTTGTCTGGATTCAAACGAATATCTTTCCACAAAGATACTTCGAAAGAGCATTCTCAATATAGAAAATTGAACGTCAAACATATCGCAGAGTTCGTCTCATGACATCAATAGTTCTGTATTCGGTGGTGCAGTCAGCAAACAATACTGTGAATGTCTTCGATGTCTTTGGGATTAATAGAGAATCTCTCTAGTGGCATTATAGGGGACGTAAGATTATAGTGGCATCGTCTCTTTCACGAATGGTGCGATTCCATGATAACTAGCTACATTGTGATGTAAGATTCTATGGAAATTGAGTAGAATATGATAATTATTACTCATAATATGGACAATGACACATATGGCGGTTATCTATTCATAGACCTGGCGCTGCAGGGCCAGGATTTAAGTAGCATATAAATTCGTAACGCAGCACATGACATGCCAAGGCGTGGCATGTCCGGGGTTTGCAATACGATTGCTTTATAATACTGGTCGGCGTATCCAACTCCGCTATAAAAGGCAGGCTATACGGTACGCTCAAAATAACGTACTTTTCGTCATCATAAATTAATCGTAGAGGAAGACTCGAATATAAGGGTGAACCTGAGTGCAGGATAGCCGCTACGTTACATGATGGCTGACAAGTCGCGAGTTACATTCTTAACTAACAAAACAGCAGTCTGAATCTCTACACTCTTAAATACTATTCTGACTTGAAGAAGAATATATTGCTCAATATAGACTAGTTCTTGCACGCAATAGTTTGAAGTCTCTCGATACAGTTTGTACTGCCGTGTCGAATTACTAGATAGACGAGAGCGAGAGTACATTACACTCGAATGCACCGTCAGTCACTTCAACTGTCAACGGTAGGCCTAATCACCAAAACGTATGCTCTCAGGTGAAAATGTCTGCCGGTACAGACGTCCACGTGTCAATAGAGGACAAATGATACTCTCAATACTCAAACTATAAACCAAGTTTAGCGTAGCATTCTGAAACATTTTGTGGCCATCTTGCAACTATAATTTTTCGCACATTTACGCCATATATTTATACACATGCAGCCATTAAGTCGTTAAACTTGAAGCAATTCGTCGTATAACTCTATAACTAAATTTCGATAACGCACGGTTCTCTCTCGCGCGTTGTGACAGTTGAGTCAGATGGGTTCATATCATATGTATTAGGCATTTCTTTCCGCACGAATGCGGTATACAACATAGGCAAACATATGACATACATACATCAATGGAAACCAATCGCAAGATATCGTCGACTCAGATAACTTGCTAATTCTCCTGAAAATGTACACAACTAAGCGAAGGAATATGTTTCAGGGTAGCAACGAACGGATTTGTATCTGTCCTTAATGTCTGTCGAGATATATATACATTTGAATTGGAAACAAGGGTTACAACAAGGGCTTAGAGTCATGAGTGCACTTCAAATTTTAAATATTATTCCCAGGTTAGTCGATACCTTGCTGAACTATGGTTTTATTTCGTGACCACTGGTCCGAATTGGTACCCCTCAAACGATATTGGCAGTCCTCTCACGTACCACAACAAACTAAAAGAGAAACTTCTTAAATAAGACGGAGACAATTCCCCATTCACATTTATTCACGAGCGGCAATATTTCCCTCTGCTGGTCGCATTTGAACCGAGGGACTCATACTCCAAGTACAGGACCATACGGCACGATCTTCGACCAAGGTGCTATCGCTAGTGATCTGGAAGCGCACTTCGTGTTGGTTAAAACTTTATCTACCTTGGTGTGTCTTTCTGTCGTCGACAACCGAAGGCAGCACACACGAACGCAGTTAGATACAATTCTGAACATCATACGGATTTTTACTTCGACCTTTTTTCATTTGTATTTCGCGGGAGATTAAATTACTCCACCAAATTAAAAATCGACCGTGCTATAGCGCCCTCTAATGAAAGCGAATTCAGAGGTATAAGTCAACACTCAACATGTTGCCTTTGCAAGCAGGAAGCCGTCTAGACGGCTAGCCTGGCCAAGTACGCTTGCATAGATGTTGTAGGCATGGATTTTGAATTTAAAAAGGAATTACACTATATCATACCGCCCCCCACACGCCCTAGTTGCATTACTCGCAGTAGTTGCACACGCCCTAGTTGCATTACTATTTGTAGGGCGATCATAGGCAGTAATGATATTCCATTCCGTCATGCCATCGGCGACTTTCGTTTTGACGGCAAGCTGAGAGAATATGTATCGCCTGAGACTGAGAGGTCAAGCAAAGTTTAATACTTACTATTCTGCGAAATTACAATGAAATGTCGGTCTTGGCCGTCTGAGTCTCGAGTCATACGACTTGGTCCGAGTCATGCGCAATGACTCGAGTCCAAGTCGAGTAAATACACAGATTGACTCGGGTCGAGTCATTTCCATATTTTGAGAAAATGACTCTAGTCGAGTCATCAGAAAATCGCAATTCGAGTCGAGTCATGACTCGAGTCATTACAACCCTGCACATGAGCCCCCCTCATTACATCAGAGTCTGAAGCGAAATTTCGTGTCATTGCAAATTACTACAACAGACGAAATCGTTAAATTATTCCTATACATTGTTACATGGGGTGTTCGCATCTGACGACTTCTGCGGTAAGGATTGTTGTTCTACAAAAACGCGATTCAACGATAATAGTCGCATTCAAAGGTTCACCAATTTAATAAATTTGGTCAAATTCAACCTAACAGTAAATCAATGTAACTGTCGTCCGTGCTACTACAGCCTAAAATTGGTAAGGTAACTATAGCTTATTCAACGCAGAAGTATTCCAAAGACATTCATCCTGTAGACCTGGAAAGTGTAACTCTAACTCCACTATACATTCCCACGGTGAAAATATATGATTCGTGTTGAGGATGGATTAACGTCGACATTGAAAATTCACATTCGTTAACACATCTAATACAGTTCAGTGTTTTGTATTCCTTTTCCGTAGTCACGCACCCCATTCAAGTATAATTTTATTAAGCTTGCGGTACCTAACTTGTAACACCGATCCTAAGAAATACTTCCTATCAAACTTCAATATATTTCGTCAGTTTCAGCGAAATAATAAATTTAGTGAAACATCAATCCCAAAGTTTGTGGCTATTTATCAGTGCTGTTCAGTGTTCATTCATCAAGAAATTCCAGGCCTTCGTATTTGGCATCCGCAATGTGCACATCGTCGAGAATGACAGTTCCATCGATGTCGAATACCGTGAAAAAGGTCTGCTGCGCATCACCGATCTCCTCCGATTTGATCGCGACGATCACAGAGTCGTTAGTACCCGGGAGGAATTTGAAGGATGCGTATCCTCGTGACGGTCTTAAAGTGCCTGTAACAAGCAGGGGTTGCATGGAAGAGGATAGCAACAATTTATCATCGATAGCATTTTAGACGACGTGCGGTTTTATCTAGGCCTATACGTTTGCATTAGAACAAACTTATTTAAAACATGTTTTTTTTTATTATCTTGGCCATTACGTCACGAGTCATCAATTATCACGTCACAATATCACCATGCATCATTTTTACGGTCGACGGTCACCATCATCAGAACATCCATTCCGTTCCAGTGATATATGTGCTATAACAGTTTATTAACCGGAAACGGCGAAAAAATAACATTTCTGTGAAAATTGCATTTGTTTAAAGACTGTTTAAAACATGTTTTAAACAAAGTGTTTTAAAACACCTCTTGTTTTCAATGCAACCCTATAGTTTCCTCTGTGTTGAATCAAAATGTGCAGCTGTTTATTGGAGCATCGCAAGCGGCTTGAATTGTTCACAAAACGCTCCTAACTGTAGCCCCCAACCAAACTGAAAACACCAGCTATCACAGATTGATATACTGACATTTTGATTGCTGTATTTGCATCAGAGATATAGGCAGCAATATATTTTAAAATGTAAGACCGGTTGTTTTATTTAATTCTACGTTCGACTGCAGGATGTTCTTTTCCGTGTTTAACTTCAATACTGCACAGGTGTACATTTGCACAATTAATGTAATGGGGTTGAACTTTATTTTATGTGGTTGAATTTATTCATTGCCTAGTTGTAGACCGGTAGTTTCAATAGTTTACGACTGCATGCGTGAAAAGTCCGGGGCCGTGGCTCTATAAGGAACTGAATATTAGGGTCACGCATTACGCTAGTAGTATGTGTGATTACGCATAATAATTAAAGAAATAACGATTCGAGTTTAATGTTAGTGCAAAGGTATCATGAGTCGCTCCATACCAATTGTAGTTTTCTCGATCTTGGTGAAATTCTCATCGCATTTCAGCAGCACGTTTCCGCACCGAGTCTCGTCTGCCTTATCATCGAAAACCTCCTTGCTAATCTTGCGGGGCAGGAGGAACCAATGCTTGTGCACCTCGCTCCAAACGCACGACTCATGTGTCAAGTAGCCTGTTAAGATGAATAATCTATGCATCAAAATCCTTCAGTTCTTATGAAGGGACTGTGATGCATCTCCAATCAATGACTACCACGCAAGTAGGCATGGAAGTGTGTAATGTGCATTGCTAGGGGGTAAGTATATACGGGAGTATATGGTCACCTGGAGAGGGACATCCCAAAGCATTTTTCATTGCATCGAATTTATCGTTCCAGTCTATATGCTTGACGGCGCCCTAAAATGCAATATACACGATGGAAGAATATCATTTTGTCCACATTGCATTTATTGGCCTATTATGTAGACACACATGCACTCTAATTCGTACGTTGAAAATTGTTAGTAGCTCATATATAATAGCTATAGGGATTGTTCAATTTGGGAGAGACATTTCATAGAAATACGCACATTCAGATCTATCTCCTTTATCCATTTCTTGTTTTTGTCTACTTTGCCATCGGCCAGGTAAATCTCGGTACCATGACTCCCAACGAGAAGTTTCCCGTCTTTTCGTGTCATCCATTCGCCTTTGAAGCCTATAATCCATGATGAATATAGCTGCAGCTTTCTAATTAAGATAGAGGTAAGTACCAACAAAGTACTGAATTAAAATACAAGGATTCATACGTATATGCTAGGTTGGCGGGATCAGTGGAACACCAGCAACGGAGGACTTGTATTACCCACTGCTAGGTCGCGGTTAATTTGAGGATATCAACTTCTAAACCGATGATAGTAGTATGCGTTGTCTGAAATCCATACCATTCGTATACGTGTATGGGAAGTGGAAGTTGTATCGTAGTCGTCTGGCGTTATAATATGTAAGTAAGATAACTCATTGCTAGCCACAGTTGTACTCATAACATTAAGATGTATACCTGCTTCTTGATTGCCATCTCCTGTCACAAGAAGAACCCAGGGAATGGTCTTTGTGTCGGAGATACGGTATACTATGCCAGTTTTGTCACAAACCGTATAGAAATTCCCTCCAAATTTAATGAATTCCGACAGCTCCATCCCTCTCGTACTGAAATATACATGTAAATATATTTTCAGTGCTTGGAGTGCATTGCCATCGTCGATGGAAATAACAGAATTGTTAAATCACAGTGTACTTTCAGGCATGGTCGAGTGTATGATCTCTTGAAACTTCATGATTCAACGTTTACTACACAATGGTCATTGTTTGAAGTAGGCTATATATGTAGTTTGATGTCTCGCATGGAAACTGCGGATTGGAAACAACTGATTGTAATTTTCTGTATACATACCGAAATACATAAGACAATCAACAGTAGGTCAATTTGAACTAAAAAGTACAAATAAGTCAGCTCGCACCCCCTTGAATAGCTGGACTGGATAGGAACCGCTTCATCACCGCTGTGGATTTCGACACAGGCTGATTTCTTCGTGAAATCGTAGGTTAAGCTTCCAGTACTTATCTTACTTCTCCAAACAGGTTGGCCTTTCTCATCGGTACCTAAAGACACGAATTTATAAAGGAAATCTCAGCTTCAACGATATATTTCTGCATATCGGCGTTTACTGGGGATGATGCGAACCACTATATAAGATCGTGATGAAAAGCTCTCTATGAATACGAGTGTGATCATAAACTTATGACGCCAAGTGACGTCACAGTTCTAATTCCAAGTCATTGTATCGTATCTCGTATGGCGTACGATATATCTCCATACATGCATTGTGGATTGCTATATCTATCATTTTATCATTGATGACTGAAATAGTAGGATAGGTCAAAGAAATTCTCAAAAATCAGCATAACTCGATATACCACAAGGGCTCTCTTAGTTTTGCGTTGAATGAATATGCTGTCATGGTGATACAGTTGGAATCCAGGGAATTTTGATGATTGACTGTAAGATTATTTTAAAATTATGATAAATCACTGACTGCATGGGTATGGAACCTGCCAAGCTTTGTTTGTGAACGTAGACCGAACGTTCGCACCAGCCTTCTAGATTTACGATTACATCCCCATCATTTCAACTGATTTGGCAGCTCTATCCTCTACATATAGTGGCATCAATCTTTGTGGATTTGTTAGCGCAGCAAGGGGATGTTGAAAATAAACTATAACCCAAAGATAGACTTTCGATGTTTAATGAAATCGTGTAACCATGTACAGGAAACGTACGGAATGCCGAAATCAAACATATGAATGCGTGAACGAGCTTTTCTACAAACGCAGTCGATAAGTCGGTTGTCTGGTCACATCTGGAATAAAATATAGCGCCAGACAAGCGTGTCAGTCGTATCTCAAGTCAAAAGTTTCAATTCGTCAGGAAATCACGGCCCAACTCTTAAATTCAATGCCCGTACCCAATTCCAGACACGATCATATAGTCATAGTACATTCTAAATTGGCAGTCAGAGGGTAACTTGGAAAACTAATTCTGTTATATATGAGTTATTATGTCACCCACACCATCTACTAACTCTCCACGAACTCCCCAAGTATTGATGAGAACCATATCAGCATAACATAAGACCCCGATCTCAAAAGAAGAATATTCTTACCTTTCGCAAGTTTATCCAAATCCGCAATTATTCCTATTCGAAATTTCTTCACCCCACTTTTCACCTCAACGGGCGCGGTAGATCCGAGAATGCAGGGCATGATTTAGATTGCCAGTAAACACAATTCTATTCAAATGAGAGACAGAACTATAATATTATTTATAAGTTGTTGTAGGATGAGGACGAACTGATTCCTTTTCTTGTTTGATCGCTTCATCATCACATCATTTTCCAAAGGTCCGTTATAGGTAGTAGGCCTATATATAATTCATTGTCTGTAAATGCTGGATATTTGCACCGAAGGCCCTCTAAGGAACGTCTTTTATAACACATATGGACACGTTCATTCACTGTACAAGAATGAAACTCGATGCATCTCTTTATTTGCAACGTATAGTACAACTTTCGATGCAATAGATCGCAGAAATGCATGATACCACGTGGTGCCGTGCAACGTAACTTGCTCAGGAAATTAGCGGTGACTCAAAGTGGATCTGAGTAATAGGCTAAGGTGGATTGAGGGTGAATGATATGGAACCTTGGCCGAGTTGGAAGTTTGATTGAAATGCTGCTCCATGTAGTTTCGACTCCTTACTGTCTCTTAACTTTATCGCAGGTGTATTGAATTGATGAAATATGAAATTGATAATAAACTGAGCTGAACTGTTCTGAGCTAACAGTAAAGCGCTGTTATTCACGTTAAATATACATTTGTACATATCTGCCCGTACTTTCATTACTGGTCCGATTGTGATTCTATATTACATATAACGGCATCGAATCAATTTTATCACCTATCACGAATGTGATCATTGTCTGAAACATAATCAAACTATCACGGTTCATTTCTTCATATATTCGTCTATGGCTCTGCGCTATCATTTCACACACAGTCTACGAAATGCGCTTTTCGATTTAAACGTGGGATGTACCACCTGCACCAATGACACTCCGAACAGCCTGTACTTGCGCTAAGAGCAAATAGTAACTATCGTCGCAAAAATATGGAATGAGCCCTTCGCTATAAGAGGTGCGTTGGTATACACCAGTGATTCCCCAAACTTTTTCACTCGGGAAGCATGTCAATGCTCTGTAAAGCGTTCGCCTGCCACTGCGGGGTCCGAACTCTGAACTCGAGATCGGTGAAGATCACTCTTTTCAGCTTTGTCGTTTCGCGTTGCATGTGAATAGAACACCAAAATCAGCGATTTGTCAATGCTGTTTGTCACATCAGCTGAATAGAAAATTCTTCGTCATGTCGCAACATGAGTCATATCAATTCGTTGCATGGGCTTAGGTAGCTCACTGTTACAAGTCTTGATTTAAGGACTTGTGAACTACAAAAATCTATCGATACTCCTCTCCTATACTCACGTACTACAGTTTGGTAACCGCCTGTCGATATATATCGCCTCTTACGTAGGGTTACCACATTTTGGAATCGGGAAGGATAACACTTTTACCACATCAGGAATGCTAGTAGATCATAACTGAAATCAGCCGATTTCACTATTTTTGCTGAAAAATTTGGTGGGTTGACTAAAAAAAAAAACGTCGTCGATTCCGATCGAACCACGAATTTCCTATTTGGCGTCATTTATGCCGATTTTCACTCGAATCTATCCATTATCTTAGCTCCGAAAGCTGTAAAGGAGGACGAACTGCCAAAATGGAGGACATTTAGGCGTATCCGGAGGACATTTTCCAAAATCTGAAAAAGGAGGACAGATCCTCTTAAAGGAGGACGTTTGGCGACCCTACTCTTACGGCTTTGATCCCGAATCACAACCATCATCGCTTAGCAAGTGATGCTGCAAAGCACAATACGTTAAAATTAGACGAAACAGCGCCGATGATTTGGATTACTATCTCAACAATGCAGTCTGAAAAGTGAAACGCGACTAAGTCACTGTCATTATACGCATTGCCGAGATGTATATCTGCCTCCGTATACCAAGTGACTGTCAAAGCCACTCAACTATAGTTGAGTGTCGTTGGTTACTACATACTGACGGCAATGTTTCAACAGTCACGCAACACTAACCCAGGACAATGTCGCAAATCCTTTATGATCCAATTGAATGAATGATGGCATGATGTAGCGATGCAATGTGATACGAGCAACGTGTCTTGAAAGGATAAAGATCTCAAAATGAACCGCTGATTATGATTATTGTGAATTGCCACAGACATGGACAATCGAGAGTGACCCAGCAACCCAGTTTATATACACCGACAGTCATTGCATATATGCAAAGGCGAGCACCAAACATATATCGACAATTCGACATATCCTTTTGGTGATATGTATCGCACCAAAGCAGTGGTTATTAACCGGCGTTCAATGGAACACTAGCTGCTGTATGAGCCAGTCTAAGGGTTCCCCGGAGGTCAAACACAGAGACGGACTTTCAGCATTCCCGTGGCCACTCACTGGCCACGGATTTTTTGTGTTTAAGTATCGTCACTCAACGATTAGCATAGTAATTCCGTTATCAAAGTCGACAATATATCGGTGCGCGTTGATTTCCTCGATACTCGACTTCGACAGCGAAATAACTACGCTAGTCATAGAGCGATAGTCTTGAAACTTGGTACAGCGCAAGGTGACAGTATCAAAATATACCATACGAAATTCTGTCTCCCAACTCGATATGGAACATAGTTAAAATCAACAAAGAGTAATAGCGACTTTGCTTTTAATTACTTTTGCAGACGGATCGACAATAACAATCTCGTCAAAGGTATCAGGGTGTGACAGTCACGTGATTTTCCGAGTGTCCACACCACCTTTGAGTACTCGCTGATTCCATGGCCGGTCACAGTGATTTTATGGCCGGCCAAATTTCGCTGTGGCCGGCCACGAAACTTCCTTGGCCATCCACGGAAAACTCGATCTCATGGCCGGCCATGAATGGATTTCATGGCCGGCCAAAATATACCAACTCAATATCGAATATCAGTACTGTCCGTGCCCCAATCGCGGTCGAATGTATGATAAATTATGTTCTATTATGTGCGTACAGTCAATACAACTAGGTGAGAGCGAGAGTTTAGCTCAGTTTATAACCATTTTCACCCGAAATAACAGAAGAATAGCGATACAAGGAAACAATAGGAAGAAGTCGAAACGATCAGGCAGAGTCTCTAAAATATCTATTAAAAACACACAAAATGATGTAAAGAATGCAATAAAAATGGGGATATCCGCTAAATGAAATAGGAAATAATGGTATAGAAAGCTAGAAGCAATGAAGACAGAAGACAATGAAGACAAAGCTGGTAACCGGTATAACGTACGTTTTGGTCGTTGCCTAGCTCAAACGATAGTTCGTTATATTTACTTGATTAGAGTTTTGGCTGTAACAAGTTAGGCTTGTCGAGTAGCTTGCCAACTCGAATTGAGACTACTACCTCACTCTCTTTGCTTCCTATAATCCGAGCCTACCCCTGAGACCCGGTCAAATGCAACTCAAACAATTACAGAATAGATTAACAAATTTACTACATAGAAAGATCACGCCAACGTCGAGGCAATATAGTCACAATAGCGGTTAACAACAGTTAACTCTCTAGGCTCTAAACTTACAATCTAAACAATAAAATACAATCACCTGAATGATGGTCTAAACTTATACAACACTTGAACATACAGATAATGCCCTTTGGTACATTATATCCCTAAATCTAGCCAAACTTCAATCATCGATATAATCATATTACAAGCAACAGAGCGACTCAACTTCAACAAGTGTCTATCGGGACACGAGGGGAAAATCTCCCCAGCGAGGGCACTATTAAGCTGTGAGGCTCAGAATAACTTGACCATTTCTCATGTTACATTCCCCCCCACAGATGTAGGAATCACGTTGAGTACATCGAAAATTACACAGTAGAAAAACAACGAGAAAACACCTCAAAAATAGCTTGACTTATAAGCCATACAAACTTCAATATCAAACCCACTTTGATGCAAGCCTACGCTGGAGGCTTTGAAAGACATGGTGAGGTGGCAGAGTATGGGCAACTGCTGAGCGGATCAAGTCATACTCTCAAAATTCCTCCCAGTGACAAACTAAATCAGAGCTTCGTTACTGCGCATAATACACAGTAGGTCGTATACATACCAAATCATCAAATTGAAAATACCAGAATTGAATCTACTACAGTGAACCATTCTATGTGCCAATGCGTTTATACATGTGCTGGCAATTCGCACACATCGATTAAACCACCTGTAAATAAGGTGTTCCAGAAGACATGAGCGCCCCAATTGAACTCCGACGTTTAGGAGCACTTGGTCCTCAAGCAATCGTTGCACTCTGATATCGCTGAAGGCTGGGATAGACTTCAGATTTGTGCCTCCTTTGTCTTTTATCTCATTTGTAAAACATAGCACATACAAATACAACGACAAACTCAAGTTATCTGGTGGGTCTTGGGTTCCCTGAATTGGGCCCATGACAATAGGGGCTGCGTACAGTTCAGTTCATCTGGAACCGCAGGTGAATTGACTTCCTGCTCAAACAAAATACGAGCCAATCCTTTCTCAATGGATTTCTCCTTTCCCTTGCAGCATATTTCCTTTGATACACAGTCTTTAGACAGTGTTGTGTACAGGCGAGGCAGTCGCCTCTCTGCAGCTGGTGGATCAACACCCACTGCGCTTACACCACCCTTTGCACCATTGGGTGCATCACAATCTTCATAAGACAAGACAGATTGTGGCGCAGAGATTTTATCTCCCAAGTCTGAATACAATGTCTGTTCAGTTGTTTCGTCACAACATCTTGTACTTGAATGAAGTTGGTAACGTTGATTCCCGAATCATTTGGAGTACCCAACTTCGGTCCTATTAGACTCCAACCCCATAGCGATTTTTGTGCCACTGGTTCTCCTGATTTTCCTCTCTTGAATTCATCAATCCACAATGATTCGCTCACATTAGAATCTATTAATAAATGAACTTTATCACCTGGAAGATTAGGAAATTCAATCCCACTCAAATGAGGGTAGCGNTCGATATCAGGATTTCCCTTATATTTGTTAGCTGAAGCAGATATTTTATCAATTGACAGCACTTTCNTCAGATTAACTCGACTGCTNCCTTCNAGTGATTCGATACTCAAATCAACAAACTNTCCAGTTTGAGTCTTTGTCCCANGTATTGTCATTGAAGAGTAGGAGATTTTNCGAGTATTNGCAGATAACATCTCTGTCAAAGTTTTAGTGNAAAAACAATTGCTACTTCCCGGATCCAAAAAGGCCCAAACTTCAAGAGTTATGCCGCTCTGACAACTAACTCTAACTGGAACGACATTCAAATATACTCAGCTTCCAAGGGGTAATGAAGCAACCGATTGTGAACTAACAATAGGCCGTTGAACACATTCTTTACCAGCATTATCGGTTTCATTTCGATGCAACAGGGTATGATGTTTGCCTGCATTGCAACCCTTCACATTACAAGCACTCGGCCATTTACAGCGCTTTGCAATGTGACCCGGTACAAAGCAATTTGCACAAATGTTACTGCTTTTAACCAGTCCATATTTATCCTCTGGGTCTTTACTTGAAAAGGCAGAGAAGTTTTTTAGCGAGTGACTGCCTGCACAGTCCGGACATACTCTTCCAATCCCATTAGAATCAACATCGGCCTCATTACCAATCTTCCTACATTCGGTAGTTATGGGCTTATGGCATTAGCGTAACATTTGTTTATTGTACCGGATCCATTTTGTGTGGATCGATCTTTATGAATAGAACTTATCACCTTGGCCATGCTTGAATTTGAGCATTCCACTGCATCGGACACCAAAACAACCAGATCGTTGAAGGACGGTTCAACATTTTGCTTTCCTTTCATTGCTGATAATTTGATCCAGTTATTCAACAGGTTTGGTGGTAACTTTGATGCAATTTTTGCCAAATTGTCGAAATTTTCCAATTCTGAGGATTGATCCAAATTCTTCAGTGTTATATAACATTGCTGTAATTTCCTTGAAAAGATTATTAATCCTTCATTATCCCCTTGTTTTAAGTTAGGGTTGGCATTCAATTCTTCCATAAATTGACGGCCGATAGTGAAAGTCCGACCGTACATGGTTTGTAGTATATGTTTTGCTGTTTTATATCCCTCATTTCCATCTATAAAGGATGCACAGTGTAGAATTGAGTCTTCGGCATCTCCTTTACAGTACTGTAACAGATACGTCAATCGGGTATAACCATCTGAAACCCTGCTTTCGATATGTTTTTCAAAGTTTCGAATGAATCTTGTATACTCCTTTGGTGAAACATCGCACGTCGATAGTTCTAATTTTGGTAAATCCGAAGCGTTGCGCAAAGCTGTGGCAATCTGCATTAAACCATTACGATCTTCATTTTTTCTGGTGTGACTTTGATTATACCTGATTATTTTAGGCTGAATCAACGTTTTCTGAAATTCTTGGCCTTCTCTTTTGAGTTATGTTGCATCCTGGCTATTCGAAACCCCACATTTGCAACATACCGTCCTCTTGGCGGCATTTCGGTGTCTCACCAGTAACTGCATACAACAATCTGTTGTCCATCTGCACTACACCTTCTTCCCTTGGCAACGATGAACCTTGCTCGCCTCTTCTTGAATGTACCAGACTCTGTCTGGTTTCAGCGAAATTCTGTATATCTTGTTCTTTGGGATTTGGAGGAGATGCAGTTTCGAGAATGTCAATCCTTTCATCACCTATTTCCCAAGCCTCAACTTCAGCACAGGCTAATTCATATTCGTGAGCATTTTTTGGGGAGCCAATTTGCGTTCTACCTGTATACGCTCATCTTCCAGAGACTCCCTTTTCATTGAAAAGCCAGATTCGCACATGTATATGGTTGGAAATGGAAAAAGAGCTGCTGCAGCTTGCTCGCAAATATCGGAAAGACTATGCTCCATCGACTGCACTTTTGTCCAAAATTGAGTCAAAGAAGCCTTTTTAAACTTGTCTCTCCACATCTGTCGGCTTAGCAATTCAAGCAACTGTTTAGTAATGCAGTCTATATCTCGAGTTCTACTGATAATAGACAACTATAGATTGTTTATGTGATGAGCACATGTCCCTACGTTTTATCATTATCCAAATAACGTCTACAAGTGAACTATAAGTCGCAATAAATACAATAATACTCAGCGTACATCGCGCCGAAAACGTGTGCACTGTGCATGCGTGTGTATGAAGAGCTGTCATAGGGGTTTATACCTGGCATTTCCGGTATGTGAATAATCAGCGTAAGATTATGCGTCCATGCGTACCAAATTCAAGGCAATCCGACCAAAATTGTAGAGTTTATGACCAGGACAGAATTGCTTATGACAATTTTCCCAACCTCGGACCTAAATGTAGGGCATTTTTTAAAATTCCAGTGGGCAATAATAGGGGTTTATACCAGACATGTTCGGTATTAAACCAGGAAGATGCTGCAGATGTGCAAAGAATACCCGTTTTGCCTGTGACACTTGCAACCAACTGGTTTAAAACTTCAGAAGAACGAATATTGCTTGGAATGCTGAACGATTAGTTGTAGTGCTCTATGCTTCGTTGTTCTTGCGTTTGAAATATACGTGGCGAAACATCGCTTGTTGAGGTATCTCTAATATTGCTTTCAAAACTACGTAAATTGCAGTATAATTTATTAACTTGAAGGCATTTCGTATGCCCCTTATCAAGAGTTAACGGCACAATAAGAAGCATACGGAAAGTGATTCAAACGAAAACAAAATTAGCAAAATATGACGNNANNAGGATGTTGTANNGCGAACGTCNAGTGGTCGTNCGATACGCAAGCCGAAGAGNTTNNANCCGNCTTGATTGCTTGATTGTTTNTCACTAAGTTAATTANCNANTGCGTGTTACCTAAGGTGTANGTTGGTTTGTGCTTTGTAAGCGAGTTCGTTTTTGANCGCTGTGTACGACGGTNANCTTTATTGAANGACGNGCCGAATTGACACGTTTCNAAGACNATTNCNGGCTGAGACGGCATCGTATTTAAACTCTCACGGTGTGAGGTGTTGGAGTANTTTCTCGTCTTGACTTNGATTTATCTGTTTGCAAGTCGCTGATCTTTTTTGGGAATTTTGTTAATAAAATTCTACANCTAACAATGCAATAATAAAGAGGAACGCTAGCTGGCCGAAGTCAGCTGTACCATACTCCGGTAGTTATAATAAAGGGACAAGAGAAAATCAAATTATACAATACACTGAAGACGTTACACTGACAATTAGCGGTATATATTAATTAACTCTTGACAAGGTGAACGCGAAAAGTCTTCGAGGTAATAAATTATACTGCAATGAACGCAGTTCTGATAGAACTATTCAAGTTCAGTACCGCCATAAGTCATATACTTGAGGTATCTTTGCATGTTACGTGACAGCTATTAAGGTGACTAACATGTCAAAAGTGGTATTTTGCGAATCACTATTATCACGGCCGAAGCCTAAGTCTCCAATCTGAATTTGGCGAAGCCGGATCTGGACGGGGCTCATGCACTTTCGGACCAAAAAGCTATTTTCTCCGTTAGGCTGTAATGACTTTGGTCCGAAAGTGAACGAGCCCTGCAGGTCCGTCAATTACATGTTCCAAAATCATATCGCAAGTGGAAGAAAAAGTTGAAAATTTAGACATTTTCGTGGATTTTCGACTTACTCAATCCAAAACTATGTCCGTAGACTCCTAAATTAGGATCCATGAGGTTTTATCAATATAAAATCACCTAAAATAATAAATTCACTATGAGATTGCGGGATCTTAACATTGAAAAATACGAGGAAATACCAGGTTGACAATTTGTCAACGTGTGTGCCGATCAAGTTACCTAAAATTCTTGTGCTCGCGGACTCATCCAGGATCTATTGCGGACTCGGGGTTGAAAAACACTGCCCTAGGGCCTAAATATTTTAAAGAATACTTGGATATGGTGAGCAAAATCATCTGTAATATAATCGCCAAGCGAATATAATCAACAACAACAACGACAACAACGGATGCATACAATTGATAGATCATCGATCAATCAATCACCCACAGCTTGACAACGCTTGCCCAAAAGACTTTATGGTGATTTTATAACCTAATGGTGATTAGCACCCCCCCCCCAACAGAATACAAGAGGAAACTATATACCTTCCATATCATATCATAAAATTCAATTTAATTTACTTTCTACAATTTCTTAATTCCACCGGTTTTCCATTGTACAACGATATCGCACGTTACAAAACATTGCAACGTTTTGATTCCAACGTATATATTTCACATGAAATCGATGCCTTCCACTTTCATGGTGGTGGAAAATTCTTTGTCGTCCATCAGCACGTTTCCGCTGATGTCGAACACGAACAGGAAAGATCTC
>KE606217.1:0-12406 GCA_000444245.1 Botryllus schlosseri | reverse complement strand
AACTACAGCCGTAACATTGTAGTCTTGCATCATGCTCTATGCAGTGTTCCCTAGCCTTTTTCCAAGTTTGCATGGGCTGAGTTACAAACCCTTTCAATATCTGGCAGCCAGCTTCCTCAATGGAAAATAGGCGACAGGGTACACAGTACCCTCCGTCCTGGGACGGGCTATAGGCTAACCATTTAAATGCCTCGAGCCAACTTCGTTGAAATTTAAGCCTGACGACTTCCTTTTTTATACGACGCTCTTGAGTGGGAAAATTGAAATATCAGTTGGTCTCCAATGATTGGCATGAATCGTTGGCAATTTTATGTAGCGAGCGTAAATAGAGCTTATAAAAGCATATAAATATATAATACGCGTAGGTTCCTCGATGCGGGTAAGCTTTTCTGATGTATCTAATACCGGAAATCTAGCATGTACGTAAAAACGTAACCCTTATTAAAGCTATGTTGGCTCATTTAAAAAAATGAAACCCCCCCTCTTTTCACGGCTGGCTACGCGCCTGGGCCTAAAATCTGTAGCTTACCAAACTGTTCTCTTATTTTATAGCATATCTTCTAGTGTTCTCTGTAAACTGGAGGCGGTCTCACCGTGCCTGGATATCGTTTCATTGAGTGCCATATTGTGCAATTCATGGTGATGAATTCGAGGATGGGCCCACAAGTTGGAAGTGTTCCTGTGCTTCCCCTTTGTCGCTCCCATGCTAACACTGTCTTGGCAAGCTGTACAGACTGCTTTNCCTGCCACTCCATCCTCTTCAAAGTACTTCCATACCTCANTTTTGTACTTGAGTGCATTCATCTTTCTGATCTCTGCTCCAATTTACAGGAATATCAACATGANTGCTTACTGCGTAACAATACGCAATTTCTTGACATTTCGTTTTCGTAACACCATGAAACATTTTGCATTGATTGACAATGTGGTCGGCCAGTTTCTTATGCATATTGTCAGAGAATATTTGCCTCTTTTGGCGGAGATTTTCATAGCCAGAAGCTTGTGATCCGGAATGTAAATACCGACTCAATGTCGATTTATCAACTCCACGTTTTGCACTGCCGATCTTATCTGCCGCCAAAAGGGAAGACCGATCCTTTCTGTGTTGTTTTTGCTGCTACCGTGGCATCTGGTCAACTAAGATAACTATTGTACAGCTATTATTTTTGCTCTAAACAGTTTGAATTACAAGCATATCAGTGAATTACAAGCATATCAAGGCATTCAATGTANAAGTCTTCTTATACCCATGNCTCAACTTGCCCCCNAGATTTTGTCTCATCTTACTCCTACNCTACCATTATTGAATAACCTTNAANGAAAACTNTCCTGTCTATGGCTGTTCAAAAGTAAGTGCATGACTACACTTCTAAATATTGTAATCTACTTGCTCCNTTAATGCCATTTNATAATATTANTNAAACTATCTTTTTTNTTGCGTACACTCCGTCGAAGAAAAAGTCCAGACTGGACATAAAATAGTGGATGTACGCTTCTCGCTCTGGAGCCCTAGTTATTATATCAAAAGTCAAATTTCCTTTCCTTTTACGTCTCATCACCCCAGTAAGTTCGTGAAGGATATCACCTAGCATGTTTTCTTTTTTTTCCTCCTTACGTCACGTTCTCCTGTTGAGTCGGGTTACTGTAGATTGCAAGATCCGTTGTTCTCTGTACTGTTTTGCTCCCACCATCTTATACTCCCTTTCCTTCCATACTGCCTGTTAATTGATAGATGTTGGTATCGTTGGGACTGTTTTATGGACCTCGGGCAGGTTCTCTAGGAGTCAATTGGATTATAGTCTGCATCCAGGGTTTTAGTGCAGCTTCGTTGGTGACTTTCTACAAGCCTCTAGGATGGTAGTTAAGACTTCTTTGGTTTCTCTGCAGTCTAAGAAAACGTGTACATGTGTTTCACTAAGATTTCCTCGCAGATAACAGTCACTTGTTCTCGCGACTTCTCTCGGTGGGAGTCTCTCATTTGTTTGTAGCATATGGTTTGCTATTAGCATGTTCATTTTTCGCTGTTTAGAGGTCAGGGCTCCGTGAATTTTGTTTTTTTGAGGTCTCTTTTCTTCTGGAGTTTTATGTCCTCTTTCGTTATCTTCATCTCTCTCATTGCTTTGTTCATCTCTTCCCGATGGGGTAGCGGCTACAAAGAGTGTGGTCTGTCATTGGGAATGTTTTTTTTCATGGTGCCTGTTCAATCTGAGCTCCAGCTGGTGGTCGAGCCTTTCTCGCCATTTTCCCTGATTCGCCGGCTCAAGAAAAAGCATCTCCGTTATTGTGGGAATGTCAATTAGGTTGATACCTCCATGAGCTTCTTCTGGATTAGTTTCCCTTATTCTGCTCTGTTGTCATTTCCGAATAGTAACTTGGTGGTTGTTTCTTTTATCTTGCTTCTGATATTGCACGGCATTCTGACCATGATGGCTGGATATGTANATGAAGGGAGTACATTAGTCCTCATTAGGACTACCGTAATTTTCCAAGTATAGTACGCCCCCATGTATAATACGCACCCTTGAAATAGCATGTAATTTCTGTGAAAAAGCCAGTACCNGTGTATNGTACACGCCCTNAATTAGCAGGTGACCGAGCAAGCGTCTGCNANGAGAGCATTGTGTTTGTATGGAGCGTGTTTGAAATGAACAGCAGAAAAGAACCAAACAAGGCAAAGTGTTATGAAATAAAAGACAGCCTGCACTANGCGATATTTTATTNGCTGATTTTGTTGTACTACTTAGCACATACCGGTACTTTCATAACATGACAATACATCAATCAATACGGTACTCTAAAATCCATTGAGGGAATTATCAGAGTCTGAATNTGGCTCGTTGAAGAGGTTTTGCAAAGCTTGCAGCTGATTCTGATCATCAGTGTACATCTCCTCATCTAGTACGCAATCATCATCTTCCATCTCTACTTCCATAGCCCGCGGTGCAACCTGATCCTCCCACAGAATGTCATCTTCGGTGCCATCCCTTGATGATGATGTTGGGATCATGCTCTTCACATGCTTCCTTAATCCAAGTGACTATGGTCAGGAGGTCCACCCTTTTTAAATTACCTCCAGCTGTGAGTCAGGAGGTCCACCCTTTTTAAATTACCTCGAGCTGTGAACTGGTGTTTCCCACACGCCATCCACTCATTCCATCGCCGACGCATGGATGTTTTGAAAGGTTTGTTGCAGGGATGTCCATCACTTGACACTGCGATGTCATACCACTGGGAATTATCACGAGATCCGTTCTGTTCTCTTTCAAGATGTCCTTGGTGGATGGCATCCTGTGGCAACGGAAGGCATCCAGCACAAGCATTCTTCTTTTGATGGATGGATTTGCGCACCAGACAGTCTTCAGCCAGTCTTTTGTCAGTGCCTCGTCCATCCATCCTTTGCTCTGGCACCTGACAATCACACCAGAAGGCCACACTATGTTCCTGGGGAGGGTTTTCCTCTTGAATATTATGTATGGCCACATTTTCATACCATCCCCATATGCCCCCAGCATAACCGTGAACCTGTTATTTTTGTTCCCAGTCGATTTGATTGTTACAGTATCTGTTCCTTTCAAGGCCATGGTCTGATTTGCCAGTAAATCAAACGTGATTGGAGTCTGATCAGCATTAGCAATATCCTTTACCTCGTAGCCATAAACCTTTCTTAGGCCAATCATGTATTTCTGAAACTTTAACAGCTTATCTTTATAGTCTTGTGGTAACTTTTGTGCCACTGAAATCCTCCTCCTAATTGAAATGTCATTGCGTCCCATAAATAAGTACCACCACTTTATGGAGGCTCTGAAGTTTGAATACAGGTAGTCTCTCTTTATCCATTTCATAGCCAATGTTCTAATTTCAATAGTGCTGACTGCTATTCCACCAGCTCTTCTCTCAATAATTAACTCCACTAATTTTTCCTCGGCATCTGGATACTGTGCTTTCTTTCCTCTTCCAGGTGCTCTTGCTGAAGCTTTTGCTGTATTAATTTGATATTTTTTCTTCCAGAGTCTATGTTTGATTCATCAACTTCAAATTTGCGAACAGCTGCCCTATTGCCCAATTTTTCTGCCACTTCAATGACATTGTTTTGAAACTCCATACTATAACTTGCTCTCTTACCTATCTTCATGAAACCACTAGGGCAATTATAAAACTGTGAATGGAAGCTACTGGTAATAATAAATAATGCTCGTCACAGCAGTTCAATATTTTATCAAGATAAAACTAATAACCCCAACGGCAACTTCGATTTAAAGAGATAAAGAATCTAACATAACGAACGCCGCCGAGCATGCTTAGTCGATCTTTCTCATCATGTGTCACGGCTGGTTGATCAGTGCGCGGGCGTGGCGATTGCAGGGATCAAAATGAAACGAAAGAAATTAGTGATATCATGAAATAAAATGCACATCTCATCCATTTATAGTTTTATTTCGAGGGAAATTTTATTCAAGCGTGCTGTTCCCATGTATAACACGCAAAATTTGCGGATTATACATGGAAAATGACGGTATTTTTTACATTCCTGCCAAGTCGGAGGCTTCTGATACCTTCAATAACTTTGTTTGCTTTCGTGGATGGTTGCTTCCACTGACTGTCTTTCTGAAAGAAGTTACCAGATATATTACTGAAACTAAAAAATACATATTTTGGCATATTTCTGTTACACCTCAAACCTATCTCTCTCAGTTACATGGTGGAGCTATAGAATGGCATTATGAGAGCTACATGGTTAAATGATTCTGGAAATCAACAAATTGTTCTCTGAAAAAATCCATGTCTCATCTTGGCCTCCTCTCCCCTATTCGGGTGGTCGTATTCATGTTTTGATCTTAACCAGCACCGAGCACTCGAATCATTGCGCTCAGCTCTAGTTATGTTACGATGAAAATATCAAAGGATACGCACTGACAGCAGACATGCCATTGTTTGGAGCATTGTACAACAGTGCAACCGTTCTCCATTTCCTTGGATTCGCATATGCATTCATGTGTAGATTCCTCTGCACCTGTTTAGAGGTTCATGGGTATTTCCAAAGTGCATAAAGTGGGAGGATAATTGTCCAAAAGTGTGTGATTCAAGTTTTTTTTCCGGGTGGCATTGATTGATTGATGTTAGAGCCAGAGATGTATCAGAATTGTGAGCCTATTATGATATGGCCTAACCACACCTGTGAAAATCAGAATTGTAGTTGCTCAATTTTTCAAGCTACCTCAGAACTGGAACTAACTACCTTTGAAACTCAAACACAACTAGCTAATTCAATAAGGAAGCAATAATATGAATTGCAAATAAGCAGGTATGAAAACAATATTTCAGGGCGAAAATGTACAAGAACAATGTACCTTCAGATGAAGCAGGGTTCATTTTATGGCTTTTTTGCTTGTTGTTCATCTTTCAGCTCAGGAAGCACAGCAGTGAAGAAACACCATGACTTACCAGTTCCGCATTTTCATACCTTTATCTTTGACTTGGCGGATTCCGGCAACCTTTCTAAAGCCATTTTCATCAAAATCTCCGCTGCGTCAATACAAGACACATAAGGTGATTTGTGACAATTGCGTTCGGTTTGCGTAAAGTGACAGCATAATTATCCCAAAGCGTGTGATTAGAGTTCTTCACGGTGACATCCACTGATTGTAGTCTCAGCCTAGTCACTTCAAGCAGATGGAGATATGGCCTAACCTCACCTGTAAAAACTTGAAGTAAAACTACTCACTTTACCAAATTCGAAACTAGAATTGGTATTACTTGTTCTTCAAAACTTTCCATCACCATCAGTCTCACCTTGTTTATGAGGTTTTGCAGATGTCTCCTGTTTCTTTTATTCCCCACGCCAGATTCAAATCCAATGATACATCTTAGTTCATCGTAGTAACATTGCAAGATCCAAGATCTATTTCGTTCTGAACAGCAACATCACCAACATGCGTTCTCGGTAAATACTTTACTCTCTGGTTTTAATATTTATCAGATATCTGTTTTCTCTTGGCATCTTCCCTGTCAATGCGAAGTTTTTCGTCATACCAACCTTGTACGAGCGGTTGTTTCTGGTAATTGCATATTGCACAGAGTGACCAATGACCATTCAGCATCATTGTGGGACACAATCCTGTACTTTTACGTATTCTTTCATTGCAGAGCTCCTTTGATCCACTCATTAATTGCTTTGAAATAGAAGTTCGCATTGTGTTTCCAACACTCGATAGGAAGTTTTTTGCGCATTTCATTATTTTTCTTGCAGATACCAAGGTGACCATTTTACCTTGCTTCACTCCAAAAGTAAGGGTAAGTCCATGTCAAATCAACCTGAGGCGTCACTACTAGGTCTCAGATTGCAATGAAGATCGAGGAGTAAATTGGGTGTCAGCCCTGAGTGCAGCAAACTTAATTTTATCAAAATCGGTCTACTTTTCGCAGAGTTATCGCACTTTGAAAATTGGAGATTTTGTGGTCACCCAACGGTGAAGTTTTGCTACTTTCAGATTTTTACGTAAAGAATAACAAAGACATAGTCTTAAACACTAGAAACACACAAAAGAGAATAAAAAATATTAATCTTCTGGAGTCTACTAACCACTCAATTCAGTAATAAATCTCATTCAAGGGATGAAGTGAATATCTCCCTGGATGATGAAATTTTATTTTCTGACTCTTTGGTCAATTGGTACTGGCCTCTTGATGATGATAGTGTCGGAGCTTCAATATTGCACACAATGTGCTTATATGGGACCCAGCACTCGACCACACTTCTTCGAAATCGGAAAGATACACTTGGACCTTTATTTAGGATCCAAAAACGTTATTTTTGCGTCCTCATTTTCAACGTCCGTCTCCAAAACACCACCGAGGTACCAGCACTGATCATACACAGCAGCTACCAAGCTTTACCTCAACAGGATGAATATCCTATAGATTGTTGTGAACAAAGTCTATTCTATAACAAGCGCTTTCATCATAGTTGATTCGTCTCATTACTGCGCAACAAAGGTTTGAAATTGTGATAACTTCTGGTTCCGTTAATAGTTGATCCGCTTGCAAATCTTGTTGGTGAATTGGAACGTGACCTTTCCAGCGCTGCAGCTTCAATCTCCTCAAAATGAATGCTTGGGATTGCTGACTTGCAATATTGCAACATATCCCCAAATTTCAAAATCTGAGGTTCTGAAGGTCTTCGTAAGCTTTCATGGGCAGCAGATCTCTTAACAGTGCCTCCTATTTCATCACAAGCTGACTTGCCATGACTCGTGGTGACCATTTTCATCAAAATCATCTTCATGTTTGCACAGTAATGCTGTTGAAAAAACTTTTTTCCTGAATCTTGCTGGCTATGTGATTGAATTGTTAGGTTGCCTTTAAAGACGGCGCACACTTTAACGAAATATATTGGTATAACGCCATTTGAATAATGGTTAATAAGGAGTTGGTAAACCGTACGCAATTCCCTGAATTGAGGCTTGATAAGACCTTTGTGAGTGTGAACGTAGATAACGAAATATGAAATCGTACGACGTTGGGTTCATTTCGAGATATACGTGTGTATGTATACATTCATGATTATTAGCTGGTTCGGAAGTTGATATACATTCATGATTATTAGCTGGTTCGGAAGTCGATAGACATTCATAAGTACTTCGCCAATTGCGAGAAAGATATACTGCATTTTGAACCGTACTTGATATTCAAAAAAGTTACAAGTCGGGGAGACGGAAACAAAATATATTCGTCAGTGTGATCCATCGAATACGTGTGCAATAGACAGGCTTCGGGGTACGTCAGCCAACAAGGCCGTACGGCGTGGTTAGCCGGTCCGTCGAACGAAAGAAGAAACACGCAGCGAATTGTAAACGCAACCTTCTTGGAGTCAGATATACAATTATAACAACTACAAACGTTCGCTCTGCGTTAAAGTGGTGACCCCGACGTGACCCTGACGTGCAATAGACAGGCTTCGGGGTACGTCAGCCAACAAGGCCGTACGGCGTGGTTAGCCGGTCCGTCGAACGAAAGAAGAAACACGCAGCGAATTGTAAACGCAACCTTCTTGGAGTCAGATATACAATTATACAACTACAAACGTTCGCTCTGCGTTAAACACACCAAATTTGAATTCATTCCAACCGGTAATCGGGGATATCGTACAGTTTGAAAATTTTGAATTTACTCAAAAATGCCAAAATATTTTTTCTTAATTTTTCTTTCAACCTCATGAAATTGTTGCGCTGTCTTCAAAAACGATGTAAAACAAATTTGACTCAATTCCAATCCGTAGAAGCGGAGTTATTTTCGTTTTTCGGTGACAATTCTTGGATTAACCACCGATCAAGGATAATCACAGAATTATCAATGAAAAACACAAATAACTCCGCTTCTATGGGCAATACTGCAATTCTGGAACTCAATCATCTTCACCAATCTATCTAAACCAATTCCAATGACTGGAATGTGTTTTAGGGTACTCGGCAACAAAAATCTCAAACGTCAATTTTGACAAAATCAGTGAATGTCAATGACCTGAAATATACATTGATTTCACAACTTTGAGAGTACATATTAGTTAAAAGCTCACTTTCTTCAAAATAACTCATTTTCTTTAAAATCTATGTTACAATAGCTTTCATATGACACCATTCACAAAATTTTTGAAGTAGACAGAAATAAGAGGGAGACTTCTAAAATATTGTTACGCTTGAGTGATTACCATGAGCCATGACCTTCAACATGCGGTATTTGCTAGGACAGTACACAAGAAATCATTATTTGTCACTTGCCTAATAGAATAGATCAATATCTACCACGTATCAAGAAGAATAACTTCTTAAGGATTCCTAATTAGCTCTTTAGATTGCTCTGACGGTCTTTGATGTATAATTCACGTTTTACAGGACATCCCAATCTCATTAACATGTTTAGCCAATGCACAATGAGTCAGGGCTCGAGCTTTTGAACTTTCAATGCATCTTTTGCCTGCAAGAAGGTTTTTCAGAATGTCCTTTCTCGTTGCCCTGGGAATCACCATTCTGAGAGAGTTTCATGCAAGCAACAGAGCCATTATTAGTTCGAAAGCTTCAGTCCTGCTCGTTGTGTATTGGCCGAACATGAAGAATGAGATTGCGATGACATGTAAAACATGTGATGCGAGGGAGTGAGATTGGTGATTCCCAGGGCGATGCGAAAAGGCAATCCCGACTCTATCGCATCACAAAGTCATCCTCACTAACTTGAAATAGTTCTCATACATTCCAATAGGAGCTGAGAATACCCTTTATTTCTGCTAAAAGTCATTACGTTATCTGTTTTTTTAGAAAGTGATATTCCAATTGTACATTTCTGACTCAAACCCAAGGGAATAGACTTTTTCCTCAACGTTGTCATGGCAAATCATACTGCCATGAGTTTGCTGAAGTCATAGCTATATTCATCCTCTTTGTCAGGTACATCTAACTGAGTTGCTTGAGAATGCATCAGCAGGTTATATTCTGTGACATTTAAATCCGTCAATGTAATGAGTGATCTCAAAATAGAACGCATTGTAGTGGAGAAAAGGTCAAGATGAGACACTCTTCTGATATTTCAACGCCAATCGAAAAAACTAATGCTCTCTGAGCATCGATTTTGGTACCGATGGAAATCCTGCCATCTGTACTATTCATATGTATGTTTTGAGTGATATTGAACAACATACTCTCGAAGTTCTCGGGCTTCTAAAATTGTTGGTCAAACTTACCTCGGGGTGAGGGTAACATGACACACGCTGAGTCCAAGATGAGACACCCCAGGAACTCTTGTTAATTACAGTACCAGCTTATCCCGAATAGATCTATCAATTGGTAACATAATGAAAGAAATATTTTAACAATGAAACATTCAACTTTCGGAACGAATTTGCACAACATTTTCCGCTATGTCATTAAAAGTAAATTGTCCATGTGATGCAGCAACAAAGGGGTGTTGCCAGTCTGCATCACCTGAGACTTTTCATAAAAAATCTCATCCTTCTCTTTCGGCCACTTCCAATTCTTCCCTGCCCTTCTCATGACATTGAAACGAATATCTGCCTCCTGGACTGCCCTGACTTCACCTAGATAGTTTTTGTCCTTCACAAGTCTTGAGCACTCAATCTCTGACTATAAATTCTTCCAATTCTTCACCCACTGAGCTGTCATCATCGAAAACATTTCCTGTTCCTCCTCACTCTCTGTATAGATTGGCTGTACTAACTTTCTTTGTAATCTTCTTTGTCTTCTCTTTTACTTTGATCAGTGAAGTTAGATGGGTTGATGAAGTCAAAATAGTTGATCTCTTGCTCTTTCTGTTGGCTTGAAAGAGTGGACCTGTAATCGGAAACGTCAACATTTTTCTTGGTGATGCATTTGCCGATGCAGATAAAGTCGACTAAATATCTTGTTCACTGCTGATCTCTGTCGCTAACAAATGATGGCGCAAGGTCATGATATTGGAAAATATTTTCATTATAGGGATAAATTCCACTCTTCAGATAGCCATTTGTAATGTTTATTGGAGACATTACTCTTTGAAAAGCTGTTGCAGATTTATTCGTGGGAGTTATTGTTAGCATCGCAATACCATTATCCTTGGCCGTTTCGATTAATGGTATTCTGACATGTGAAACGCGATTGTCCAGTATTAGGAGAGCATCTGGTATGCATGACCAGATGTGGCAGAAATGTTTCAATGAAAACATTCTCGTTGCCCATCCATCCAGTAGATCAAGCTGATATGAAATCATCGTGATATCATTATGAGGAAAACGTAAACTGGCGTAATTGCATTCCCCGTAACAGAAATGGTACAGGTTGCAGTCACTAACTCTCCTCTTCAAGCCAAGGTGACAGCACCTACTCGCTTCATGCCTTCAAGCGCCAAAACTTAACTCAGTTCCTGCACTGTATGGAAACCAGTCTCATCAACATACAAATATATGTGGCAGTGAATTTGTAGGCCCTTGTCAAGCACTTCGGGATTTTTTAAAAACTCACCAACAGAATGTCTGTTTATTGAGATGGACTGAGCCAATGATGTCGCTTCCCGTTCACTTAGCGATATGTCATGACTGTTCCGAAATCCTTGGCACCAGTCACGTCCAGCTTACTGCATGACAATACGCAATTTCTTGACATTTCATGTTCGTAACACCAAGAAATATTTTGCATAGATTGGCAATGTGGTCAGTCAGTTGTCTGAGAATATTTTCCCCTTTTGGCTGAGATTTTCATAGCCAAATTGTCCACTTTCGTAAATATGCTCAGTGCGTGGGAGTCAATGTGAATGGCGAGACAAAACAGTGATCCACAATTTCTTAGCGTTCCGTGTTTGGAAAGCAAACATGAACAATCAACTGAGCTTGGCTTGTGATATTGGTCGTTTCATCCAATTGAAGCCCATAGCAAGGAGCATAACGAAGCACTGCTATAACGATGTCTTTTAGTGATGTAGTAATCATGGAAGATCTTCTCTGCATTGTACTGTCAGACAAGGTAGTCACAGACGCCACTTCTCCCTGCAGCTCCTGTACTGCACGCTCTAGACGCGGTTTCATGACACTTTCTGCTCAGGTAAATGGCTGCTGTTGAGACACAGGGACACGAGCTATATATAGTGATAATACAACCAGAGGTTGATGGGAGTGTGTCATAATTGCTTGTTGGAATTGTTGTCGCACACCGAAATCTCGTGTTTGTTGATTGACGAACAACACTGACTGGTTCCTATGTTCGGAATGTTTATTGCCTGTGCAGGGGTGTAGACAGGGGTAATCAGTGTCCCGTTTCCAAGCACGAATATGCCCCTTCTTAAATCTATTTCCAGTGACCTAATATTTCTTGTTTTAATTTGACAATCCCCAAATTGCCGCGCGGCATCGTCACGCCATCGGTCGATCAAGCAATGCTGTGCATCACCACCTTTTTCTCGTATTTTTCTCTCGTCTACTGAAACCCAAATCCCCATTGTCACATGGTTCTCTCGTATCGTCTGAACTCTATTATCCGGTTACAAGAACACTCGCATAAGATGTCATGAAATTCCGATGGCGCACGAGTTGGTTTTCGTGCTTGGCGGTTTATTTATTATCAACAAACTTTAGAACTTGAAAATAACAAGTGTACAAAAGCGAATTCACAGCAATCGCATTCAAGTGGCAATATGTAATCTGCGAGAAGATTTGTTGACGAACTTTCGCAAAACATTCAACTTGGATAATTCGATTTCTCGGTGTATATGTATCAAAGCCAGGCCGTTTAGTCGAACTGATTTGACTGCATTTCAGAGAGTTCCACTGAAGCGGTTGTTATGGGTAGTGTCACCAAGATCTGAAATCCAATTGAAATGGTACAGGCACGCGTTTTGATCGAGAATTCTGGTCAGCCTACCTGCCTGAGTC